>JAYDZG010000009.1:19621812-19636469 GCA_034509265.1 Microcambeva bendego | reverse complement strand
AACAGGAGGAAACCCTTGCAGACACAGGAAACTCGCTGTGGGCTCTATTAAATAATAGAATACATACACCAAAATAATTAATCATGGTATTTAATTAAGCCATTCATTCATCTGCACAAACTATGGCTGTGAGTCTGGTGCTATCTTGAACTAGACAGAAATATTCTGGCCAGAAAGACCGCACAGTGACTGATGCACTTATTCTTAATCTAATACAATTCATTAGTACTTACCAAAGACTGTTGAACCCAGGGTTTCAGTCTCATGTTGCTCACTACAGTCTGCACAACAATGTCATCCTTAGTCAAGCAATGAAAACAAATATTTGTGTAATTATTTGAGGCAGAATGTATTTCACTACCACCTGCGTACCACCTTTCAGGCTGGCTCTGAGATAAGAGGGGTCGGGTCGGAGGGTTATCACCACACTGTAGCTGCAACAGTGAATTCTTATGTCTGCTCAAGGTGCCCATCACTATGATGGCTGCTGAAAAGAAGCCTGATAGTCAGAGGTTGAGAAATGCAGTGTGTTGCATGGATCATGTTCAGGTATTAAAAAAAGAACGTGTTAAATGATCGAGTTGAAGCTCAGACCACAGTACAGCAGAAAGCCAGGCCATTATTCTTTTACAACTATCTTTTGTCACATAACAGATGTTGCTGATTACGTTTAGTAGGACGTAAAGAGCCACTTTGTTGGACTTTTTTCTTTTTTGTGGGCGCGAAGGCCATTTGTAGCTTTGGATGTCAGAACAATGACGATTACACTAATGATCCTCTGCCTGCCTGTGAGCTCTTTGTCTGCATACTGTGCTGATGACATGCAGCGTGTTAGGCTTTTATGAGTGTTGTCTTGCCCATTTACAGTGAATGTGTTATACGCCTGATGTCCTACCTCATGAACGGGAGCAAGCACTTTACAGGCTATTTTCTCATGAAGTTAATTGAAATATCCGATCCTCATCTCGAAGGAGCAACCATTAAATTAGATGCTAATTAGCAAAGTGCATAACGTGTGTAATGAAGGGTATCAACATGCATTTACCAGATGAGTTCTCAGTCTTTATTTATCACAACCTAGTATATTAAAGTCAGCACTGATTAACAAAACAGTTACATGTTTCTCTTCGGGATATTACATACAGTCCGTAGTTTACACCGATCAGGCATAACATTATGACCATCTTCCTAATATTGAGGTGTTCCCTCTTCTGCTGGCAAAACAGCCCTGCAACTATGGTGCTCAGTGCACTTCAACCCTTTTCTATCAGAACCAGCATCAACTTCATTAACTTCATTACCCATGAACTTTTCACCAGTTTACTAGTTTTTTTCCCTTGGACCACTTTTGATAGATACTGACCACCGGTTGCTAGCCATCACAAACTGGCCCTCGTCAAACTCCCTTAAATCCTTATGCTTGCCCATTTCACCTGCTTCGAACATCAACGTTTAGGATAAAACGTTAAATTTACATACTGATTCAGACCTAAGGAATGGTGTCGCTTCCTTGGGTTGCATAAGAAATGAAATACGTTTTAAAAAGTGCATAAAATAAAATAAACTTGTACCTGAAGGCCCCTTGTAGGGACTTAACGTTACCTCTTGGAAACCACCGTGGGATCAGATTTCCACCATTTTAATTCGTTTTGTGTTTTGAATTGATGTATTGTTTACAGGTTGTTTAAAACGCGTGCTTAAAACCCTGGTGTAGCGGACATTTACAGCTTAAACCTTAATAGCTTAAACCTTCGATAGTTTAAATAAATATAGTTTGCTTTTTTGTGGTCGTCTGTGCATTCTCCAAAACCCGAATCCTCTGAAATAGAATTGGGACATTTCCAACTGTACAGGAGACACATGCACCTGTTCTGTCTCTTCTCCCCCAGCCTGGGTTTTTGTTATATGACAGTGCATATGTATGCATGCTATTGCTTTGAAAAACAACAGATCACCTTGGACAGCTGTGCTGCCTCCCCTGTTTCTATAGCAGAGCTGATGATTGACAGCTGGCCTGACAACTCCATTCAGCCACCACCTGCTTGCTGTCAATCAAGCGTGCCATCCTGGGGCTATTGACAGAGCTGTCAGCCTGTGTGAGATGTGTCTGTCAAAGCTCCCTACACTACTGAAGGTTTCTTTTTTTCTTCTCTTGTTCTTCCCTTTTCTCTTATTCGATAGATTGTGATTGTAAATGTTTGTCTCCAAGTTTCCTCTAAAAAAGTGCAGCATATAATTTGCTATAACTGGGTCAAGTTTTTTTGCATCATTATTACTAAAGTGGTTTTACTTACTTACTTTTTTAACCGGAGTTTTAAAGGTTTTAAATGTGGAACTGGAATTGTTCCTGATAACATGTATTTTACTGACAGTCATTAAAGTTTCAAGTTGTATATATGGGTCTGTATATGCTCTATATGGGTCGCCAAAGTGGATAAGTAGTTTTTGTACCGTATGCCATTCCTGACACAATCCTCCCTATTTATCCCACTGGGGCTGACACTACAATGCGCTAGTTTGTTCATCGTAGTAGATAGGTACCTATAAGACAATTCAGTGTCTCCAATTAACCTGGCTTCTCTCAAAGGAAACCCATGCAGACATGAGGAGAACATGCTTTATCTCTAGTTATTACCTCCAGCATAAGTGCTATTACTATATCTTGCACTTAAGCCCCATATCATACTAATCTATAGTGTTTTAGACACTTGGATTAGAATTTAAATTCGGGTAGTTACACTATTACTTTAGCAATTTAGAGGTCACCTCTACTGAAGATATCTGAGTTCACCAAAGTAAAGAAGTCGAATTATGAAAACTTTGACAACGTTTGAGATGATGTAGACAAAATTGAGTGAAAGCCATTTGACTGCTCATTCTGATGTTGGGGCTGCCACTAATGTGACTTGTGTACAGTGCGATGCAGAGTGAAGTTTAATGATTTAATGATTCCCTTCTCCCTCCCTCCGCCCCCTCTTTCCTCGATGTTTGCGCTCGACATCATCCTAGCACAGCTTAGTTTACACTTGACAGATGACGAGCCCCAGCCCCAGGGTTGATGCTGTAATCAAAGTCCTGTCACAGTTGTCAATATGCTGCTATCATAGCAACACTGGTTGTGACTGATGTGAGGGAGGGTGTTTGAGGGGGTTATCCACACATAGCAAACTAAAATATCTATGCATAGAACCAATCCCAGCTTTGATAAAGGATCATTTTCCAATATCAACTGTTTACCCTGTAAGTAAGAAAACAATGACAATTTTTAATAACATGCAACTCTAAAAATAAGTGAAGAAAGAAAACAAGATGATGACAGCAATGAACATCTGGCAACCCCTCAACTAGTGCCATATACAGTGAGTTTGAGTTTAAAATGTGAGTTTGAGTTTAAAATGTTTTTTCTGTTAACCTCAAAAAGTGCACTTTACATGTTAGAATTATTAAATGACGTCTATCATAAATCATAGTAAAGAAATCACTAATTAAGTCATAATGAATTATTAAATCTTACGTTTGCCAAAGTTAAAATGTTTATCATTTACTAAGTAATACTGAATGATAATTATTTTGTAGTTAAGTCAGCATGGTACACTTCACAGCGAGGTCTTGGGATTGATCCCCAGGTGGGGCGGTCCGGGTCCTTCCTGTGTGAAGTTTGCATGTTCTCCTCATGTCCGCATGGTTTTTTTTTCTGGGTATCACAGTCCAAAAACATGCAGCCAGACATTTAGATTCAGAGCAATATTTAAGTAGCCATTCACTGTCAATCACAACTATTTTTTTATGTTAAATGTACAAAATACCATGGAACATTTTCTGTGTTTAAAATTTTAAATATCATTATGTTGATCCACTTTACTTTCCTCCATTGGGTAGGACAAATAAAAAAATACAGAGTATCTCTTCTTTTATGCTCTTTGCTAGTTACAAACACTTTCAACAATATTCTTCAGAGCAAGGTTTCTTTGTTTCCCCCCTGAGGGATTCATGCTCTACACAATTATCCACGCTCCAACACACCTGGGGCTCATCAACCAATCATCAGGCCTTTCACGAATTTATTCTTCAAACAGAAGTGACAGCAAAATTGGCAGAATCTGTACAGATTTTCGAGTGTCATTGTTCATCAGAGTGACAGGATTCTCACATCTGGTTTTCATTTTGATTTCCAACATTTTCATTTTGTTCCAATTTAGTTTTAATGCACACCCTAACCTACATCTTTGATAATTACACACATATATTTATATATTTTGCTTATACTCAAAAAGAAGCAGACTTGGGGGAAGCATTGTCCCTGTAACTACCAGGTTAGACCTCTTTCTTCTGCAAATTGTTTAAAGAGGCCATTTATTTTTGCACTGTGCATTTAAAAACCTGTTTGAGTTTGAATTGGTGTTTGTGATGATGTTCTAAGGTTTGTAGACATCAATATCTCCAGCATATTGTTATGCACCTCCAGACAAACACTGACTGTAATACGATTATAATAAATAGCTTAAGGAACCATCTCCACATGAACACAAACATATTCCAAGATGCATTTCACTATGTGTTTAGTAGCACATAAGATACGTTGCATTTCCATTTGTGATGAATAAGAACAAGATGAATGAATATGTATTAGGAACTCTGAATGTGGACCACATCCTCTATGGTGACTGTAAAATACAGTAATAAAACCCATAAAATGTAATGCAATAATAATAAAAACAATCACAATTATTAATGCGTAAATACCTGAGCAGAATAAGAAATTTGCATGGCACAAACCCATAACTAATGCTCGCTTGGCAACTTTCCAATAAGACTGCCTTTGCTTTTGAACCATGTCAGGTAGGACACACTCAGATGACTCTTCTGTCTTACAGCTACTGATGTTACTGGGCCATTTTTATCTAAGAAAACAAGTCACCCTGCCAAGACCCTGATGTTCACAGCTGTGACAAGATTCCACACCTCTTTGACAAGTCTGTATTCTGAGGGTCTGTGCCAACGTGTTATCACGTCTCACAGTCATTCCTCAGCCCTGACCTGACACGCTGAAGGTGTACGGGACATTCAGAGAATCAGATACACATCATAATTGTTTTTGAGGAAACTTTGAAGGACGTTGCTTAGAACTTCATCCAGAAAATGTCTAATGAAAACTTGGTTTAGTAGCTAGGCAACTTTTACAGATAGCAGATGAGAACAAATCCCAAAAGCACATCCATATTTATTCATAGAACACAGTATTTATAATATAAATTACTTAAATAGCTCCATGAAACTGATTTATTATTTTAAAGCTTTCAGTACTTATGTGGAATGTACCCTTTGCCACCCTCTTGTGAATCTTAAAAGGTACATACATTATATACATTCTAAGCTTACCACTTCTGAGATGCATGAAAATCTTACTTTGCCCTAATAATTATTTAAAGTAAGCCAGGTTTAACATTTTAAGTAAGAAATATACTGACAATGCCTGACAATGTGTCTATCCCTGATTTAAAAAACCTTTTATTTCCACCAACCATTCAACATGATGTCCATGTTCATGTGTTTGTAGGCTTCCCACTGTTCACCATCTGTGTTTGCTTCTAATCCAGCTAAGTGCTGCCACTGCCGTTGACTGAGCAGCTTCCCACAAACAGTAGTGACAAGTCAAACAGCTCGTCTGGACAGGCAGACACACTTCTTCCTCGTGATCTTCCAAATGCCTGATTTCAACTCCCACAATGTGTGAATAAAAGGGACAGGAATGTGGCTCTTTGGCAGCTCCAACCGGGAGTGTCATCCCGAATTGTGTCCCCTGCCATCTCCAGATGGACAGAACAGCCCAGGAGGTCGCAACATGCACTCAGCTCATTTCTGGCACATCGTCTTTGAAAGGCTCCTGTGTGGAGAAGCAGGCAGGCAGGAAGAGACGAGAGCAGGACAGTGACGTGACTGACGGCACATTGGCCCTGCTCTGATAGAACATGAGTAGGTGTCTTGTCACATCAGCCTCCTGCTCTGCAATGTCATAAAGCTCCTGCCATTTCAACTGATCTGGTGGTAGAGCCAAATATCTCAGATTTATAAAGGCATTTTCTTGCTGAATATCTTTATGTATTAAATGAAGTACAATAGGAGTGATGGGGCTGGAATGTGCCTCACTGAAGATAGCATAGAGCGAATCCCCACACCTGCAAGACTAGAAATGACATATTCATCTAAAATATCTAATCAAGGTAAAACAATATGGTGACTAATAACCACCAACAAATAGGATATACAAGCGTTACAAACATGACAGATACGAAATCATATTCAACATGCAAAAGAGAAATTAGAACAGGAACCAGAACAAAAAACATGCAAAGGATTGACATTAGTAATATTAAACTTGACACGGAACACTTCCTATTCTGGTATTCTACAATGCACAGATAATAATAAATAAAAAGTCATTTTCTTTATCAAAGACTAAGAGAAAATAGAACTAGTCAATTCTCTATCGTCAGCATTTCAGTATTAATTATCTGCTTCTGACATACTATACATGTAGCTCACTGTAATTAGTCGTGTCATCAAGCATTAAGTTTGTAATACAGAGTTGCACTTAGCATTGAATCTCTTTAAAAAAGAGATGATGTCAGCCATCATGCTGAATGTTCTTGACAGCTATTACTGGAGACGATCCAGCTGCATAAACACATTGCCTGATGTTCTTCTAGTAGGTACAGCTTATTTGGTTTTTGTGAGGCTTTCTTACAACTTAAATCGACAAAGAATACTAAGCAATTGAAGGGTAAGGGCCTTACTCAAGGGCCCAACGGTGGCAACCTGGCAGTGATGGGGCTTGATTAGTCCATTAGATGCTTATCTTGGAAAAAAACAAACATATTATGCACCAAGTAGGACAAAATATGAAATTTTGAATGATGCAGTAGCCCAACTATATTTACTGTCACAGTGAGTATACATAAATAAAATTGGACTTGAATTTATTTAGTACTTTTATTATTATTTATTAACATGTTAAACTGCTAATTTAATAAGTAAGACGTTTACTAAATTGAAATATCAGCTAAAAGTGGTTTAAATGTGTGGATTGAACATGATTAATGTATGAAATATTTTTTTGGTTTAGTGTTTGATGCTGTGATTTTTAAGGATGAGTAAACCTACCAATCTCAGACCTTCCAAGTAACTCAGACTCAGCGTGGTCTCAGTGGGCAGTCAGTGCAGTCACCTCCTCTCTGTTCCATGACTCCTCCGAAGCTGTCATACACTGTCATGTCATTTCAACTTCAACTACTATGAGATCTGACGTCCAGGGAAAACGCGAGCATGGTTTTCTAGAAGCTCCAGTGACATCAAAACTGAAATAATTATTTACCAAGCTGATTCTTTTGATTAAAAAATGATGTAAACGACGATAACTGTGAAAGATACAGTTAGAAAGATGCACTTACATAGAGCAGCAATGTGGAATCAAGCTGTTTATCAGCTAATCTAACGTGGTCCGAAATGACAGGAAGATCGGTACCAAAACAATTATTTTTGATTCAGCCAAGTCTTTCAACTCCAACTTTATGATGGGCATTTCTGTCAGAATTTGTGTTTAAAATTGGCTGATCAGGTTGAAGCTCATCATGCTGTCAAAACCTCCTTTTTCCTCATTAGTCTGAGCTGCTGTCATCAGTGTATGCTCTCGAATTAGATTGACATCCACACTCTTCAAATATACAAAGCAATTTAGATGATATTCATCAACGCAATGACACAGACTCATACGACTGTGACAAAGGACACCTCTCATTTTAGCACTATTTTTATCCTCAGCAGAGCATTACTGGATGAAATGGATTATGACAGAGCAACAGAAAGGAATAACAAGAAAATGGAATGTATAGCATTCGTTTCATGAATTATGCAGGATTCAGTTTATTAGAAAAAGAGAAAAATATTTTACTATGTACATCGTTCTACCTTTGCTGAAACTGACCAACGTTTCATTATAAATATTCATACCATGCTATGCTTAGTTGTGTATTATAATTTAGAATTAATAATCAGCAAAATAAAGTGTAGTACTACAGCGGGTTCCAAGGAACTATGTTTCCAATCTGTGCTGACTGCAAAATGTTTCAAATGTTCATGGACAATAAGCATTCTGCTCACACTTATAAACAAGCCTGTCAGGATAATTACATTATACACAACCACAGTTAAAATGAACACATTTATTTTTAATAAGCATGAATTGTCAAATTTGCAGTTCTTAGTTTTGTACCTACTATAGATTTGTTTTTTATTATCTTAATTAATTTATATACATTTACAAGTACACTCCTTACATCTTTGTGGGTTTCCTCCAGGGGCTCCGGTTTCCTCCCACAGTCCATGCAGCGAGGTCAATTTGAGATACTGAATTGTCCTATACATACCAAGCTACTAGGATGTATAAACCAGTCAGTTGTAGTGCCGGTCTCAAGCCCGGATAAATAGGGAGGGTTGTGTCAGGAAGGCCATCTGGTGTAAAATTTAAGTCGAATCAATAATGCGGATCATGATTTACCATGGCGACACCCTAGGGTATCAGTCACTAGAATAATAAAATACCAAAATAAACAGTTTGCCCTATAGTATGCTATAATATAGAAATTACAATGCACATCTTCAGAAAGTTGCAAGACAATGATTTATATGCAGAATCAAATAGAGACAAACACTTTAAACTAAATACAAATATGATACACGAGGCAGGTAGAAACATTATTAAAGTATCACTGTACAAATTTACATACTCTCACAAATTTTACAGGTCAACATCTGTATTCAAAAATATGCAATTACATATCAGTGAAAATGATACATTGTCAACAGTGTCAAGTGTTATTCCAACAATAATGTTTTTTTTTACATATTTTACAGGCTTTTTTGTCAACATACGGCACAATAAATCACATTTCTATATTTCCAATAATACTTAATAAGCAAAGCTGTGGTACATCTGCGGTTGATCTTGACATTAATATTTTAGCGCTTCAACCGAGTACAGCTGTTCCGCCCCAGCAGCAGTTGAAAGGCGATGCGAGAGAGATTTTTTAGAGGTCCTTAGGTTTCCTCACGACAGTCTTGTTGAGATTTTCACAAGAAAACTTTGTCAAGTCCCGCATCTTGAAGCCGAGATGTGACTCAAGGTGACACAGATACGTTGAGCGAGTCTGGATTTGAATGGCACATTCGTTACAGAAGAAAACTGGATGACCAGAGTCCACATTTTTCAAAAATTTGGTCCTACCTGTTCGCCTCAGCTGATATTTGACATTGGCCAACCAGTGACTGATGGTTGTCATGGACAGCCCTGTGACACGTGAAATGACCATCCTTTCCTGGGGGCTCAAGTCTGTTATGACATACTTTCCGTCCGCCATTTTTCTGAGGCAAGATGTGAACTGGGCTTGTAGAATCAGTAAGTGTAGGGGGTTCCAGTGTGAATGCCTTCCCTTGCGTTTGTTCCCCAGAGATTCGTCGTCTCCCTCGTTTGATGTGGGGCCACCATCCATTCCTGAATGTTCTACTTTGTGTGAAGAAGGAGTTGGTTTTGAAACATGATGGTCTGATAAATTTCTTAGCATGTCTGAAATATCTGCAAGAGCATTCATGTGCACAGGGCTGACGGAAGCACACTCTGATGTGTCTGTTATCACATCAGTTCTGGTTGTAAAAGGTAAAGAAGCGGGCGACAGTTTTTCTGGAGAAAAGGCAGTGACTAAAGAAGAATTTCTTTTGCCTTTGGATAAGTCTATTGGTTGGTCTTTGTTGATGTGATGGGGATCTGGAAATAGAAGCTCTGGTTTTGATATGGGCATTGAAGATGACATCACAGAAGCCTTTTCTGAAATGCTGTTGCTCATCTTTTGAAGCATACTCATAGGGTCTGAGACTGGCCTTACAGGTTTGGCTACTTTACCAAGATGAAGGTTCATTACTGACTGTAGAGCATTTAAAGGACTTTCAAATTGATGTTCTGACTCCTGATCAATTGTTACCATATCATCACCGAAAGGTGAAAAAGAGTTTATTGTGCTTTCACCACATTTTTTAAATTTTTGTTTGTCTCTGTCATTCTCAATGCTATCAGCCGTATAAACTCTGTTCTCTGGTGCTATTTGTCTTTCAACGATTGGGGAACTAGATGCTGATTTTCTTTCATCAATTTTCGGGGAAGCTTCCTGATCAGAGTCCTTCATTTTGTCCTGAGTAATGTCCTCGGATCGATCTTTGTCCAATTTCTTTACTGTGGGATGATTGTCTTCAGGTGATGACACTCGGTTAGGAAAGAGCTCACTTTCGTCTGTGGACTGAACTTCTGTACTGTGGATGTGTTGGAAGATAGAGGAGACCTGTCCTGAAGTTTGGAGAGAATGCTTTCCATTGTTATGCAACTGATACGCGGCATGAATGCTCTGGTATCCTCCCCAGCTAGGTGTTCCCTTCTGTGCATTGTTAATAGCAGAAGCGACAGTGTTCTCCAGAGACTTCAGGATATCAAGGTTCACTTTTGGACTCTCTTTTAGGTCCTCCTCTGTAAGGTACTCACATTTCGAGATGTTGCATCTTTCCTCTGCATTGCTATTGTGAAGTTCCGTATACTTTAATTTACTTTTGCTGTCTTCCTTAAAGTCATGGTCTAATGATGTGGTAATTTGTGACTCAATTGGCTGAGTAGGTGATGTAGAGGAGCCTTCGGTAACTTTTTTGGCCTTGTTATCTCTAATTTTAGTTTTCCCAGGCATGTATATTTGTTTTAAAGTGGAATCACTGCTTTTTAAAATCGTCTTGCTGCCTTTAACAAAGTGACCCGTCAGCATGATGTGGGCACTCAGTTGCTGCCAGGACTCATAGGAACTTCCACAATCCTTGCATCTTAAAATCTGCATCTTCGTCTGTGAGGTGCTACTCTTAACATTTTTATCAACGACACAATCATTTTTGGTAGCATCATACACCTTGGAAACATTTGCTTGAGTCACATCGGATGATCCTTTTTGCCGGGTGACCTTTGCTTTAGTGATATCTAATTCAACAGGCACTCTTTTACTAAAAGGGGAGGCAACTTTTACAGCAGTGACGGATGTTTCGTGCTCTTTTAAAGGCACTTTTTGGTAGTGTTTGGTCTTGATCATATGTACGCTGAGATCTTGCAAAGACTCGAATGAGTGTCCGCAGTACATGCAGCACAGTACCTTCTGAGCGTCTTCCTTCCCTTCCTGTTCTAGTAGAGAGCGTTTGCGCGGCTTTGACCAGCTCTTGGCACCTTTATCAGCCATCTCATGGTTGTCATCGCGGTAATGCCCCATCTCATTCATGTGAATTGTAAGGTCAACTAATGAGTCATAAGACGCACTGCAGCTTTTGCAATGAAATTTGCTTGCACCAGTAAAGACTGATCCATACATCCTGGAACTTTGGCGGTATAGCTGAACAGTGCTGAAAAGACTTTGCTCTCTTTGTGGAAGCTGTTTTTCAGATGTCTGTTGTAACGTTTTTGCGATTGCAGACTGGTGCCAGTCATAGCAAAGAGCTCCAGGGCTGCTACTGCTGCTACTACTGCTAGTCTCTGATCGTTTTTCTGGACACGACTGAGAGGGATTGAGACTCATCGAAGACCAAGAGTTGGAAAGAAAACCGTTATAAATGGCCTTTATCTGTTCCAGACTATTTGAAGCACACAATGGCTTCTCAGATCCCCCATTAGGACAGTTTTTCATAGTTTTGTCCATGTAATTAACTGAGCTGCCTTTAACATCCCAAACAGGCTCATTTGAGTCATGGATCTGCGCTTCGCTGTCAGTCTCAGAAAGCTCTGCAGTAATGGAGCGCTGATCATCGCCGTTTTTTTGAAAGAGGCTCCCTTTGCTAAAGTCACTCTTACCCAAAGGGTTTTCTGTGGAAGCTGATTGTTCTCTTTGAAAACTGTCAATTTGCAATGCAGTTTCTTCTGCATCCTCTGAATCATAGACTAAAAGAAGAAAAAGAAAAATGTTCAATTATTCCACACAAGCTTTTTTTAATAATAACATAAATTATATCATATAGCACAGCTATTGCATCAGCTGAATTTTGAGTTTTATGACCTAATATATTAGAGGAACAGTGCAGATAGCATAATATGGAAATTGTTATGAAAGTTAGGTTGGCCAAAGAGTCATGTTACATCGAAGCAAACCACCATGAACCATGAAGTTTATATCTCATTTTTAATCGTGGACAGTGTAGTACCACTCAAATTACTCTATAACAAGTATGTGCTCAACTCAAAACATTTTTGCTGATGGCAAGAATTAGGAAAGGTGACTGGGCAAAAGTGATGCCATTTATTTCTTAAATTCATAATAAATGAAAATTTTGAAAGTCAGATTTTTTTTTTTCAAAGAACCCAGATATTAAGTATAAACAAATGTATGTGTGTCATAATGGGACAGTTCAAGCCCTTATTTGTTAAGGTTTAAGAAGTGATTAAATGCATTATGTCTGTGTATCACAGGCGGCTGCTATCACATAGTCTCGAGCTGCTAGGAACTGCTAAAGGGATTAAAAGGGAAATGAAAATGTGGACAGATATATTGGGATGGTACAAGAATAGACAAAGGATGGCAACGCATAAGCCACCTGTCACTTTGAATCCTGCCTGACAACTATTCACCTTAGACAGGTGATATGTGGGGAGAAAGGTGTCTGGCTGAACACCTCCACATGACAGATTCATTGAGACATGGTCACCCCTCTTGCTGCCAGCTGCCCTTAACTCAGAAACACCCATCCACCAACCATCAGCTGGGAATGACAAGTATCACAACCTCTTACTCTCTTAATAGAACAGTGTCATCGTCGCTGTGTGAATAATTAAACTATTCGTTTGAATTTAAAGTTCTCCAATATTAAAAATTTGGTATGGAGACAAATTGTGGTCAAATTGGGATGATATTCAGTTCTAGGCTGCTTTTAGGTCCAGTTCCATAAGGTCATGCGGTGATGAGGACCAGAGTGATCTGCTGTGGAAACCCCTATAAATGGAAAAATAGACAAAATGAACATATATGGCTCACAGAACCATATAATCTATGGGAATACTATTTAATGTATTTATGTATTTTACATTTACGTAAATTTGTTACCATTTATTCACTAGAGTAGCTTGCTAACTAGAAACTTTCTGTACTCAATGGAATCCCACATTGCCAGATAATTACAATTAAAATGCCACAGCATGGCTAAATTGTTGACTGTACCAAAGGGGTGGTGACAGCTTAAATGCCCCAAGATCTCAACCTTACCTGGGCCAATTTACAAATCAACATAAAATGTCTGGTTTGACCCGGACTTAAGACCTGTCTGATATTTTGTTTCTAATGTAGACCCAATTAAACTGCGTCATAGTGCCAGGGTGCTCTCTCTCTCTCTTTTTCGGCTTTAGTTGTCCCCACATGATCTAACAGGACATGCAGTGTTAAAGCACAAATAGGTCTCATTTCGACTGATAATACGCAATCTTCACAGGCTGTGCTCCTCTCATTTAGCCTCTCACTACATGTCACCTAGGATATCAGTAGGACTGGGTCTTTAAAGGATAATTGGCAGATGAAGGCCAGTCTTATTCCCCTCTGGATTTGGATTGTCACTAGGTATCCATTACCTGCCAATCTCCTCTGATCATTCCTGACAGCCTTGATCAAAAGATGTCATTTGCACTGCCTGGTTTGGCCAGGACTCTAAAAAAGCTCATAAAGACAATGAACCAGGTGTAAAAGCGATGACATGATAATTTTCCTGCCCACTCATATTACAGTGACAATTACGATAATACAAAAAAGAGGGTTAAAAAAAGTGCTTTTTGAGTCACACACGCTGTGTACCACTGAGTTATTTTGGTATGCAACAAAGAATAAAAGCGAAAAGATACAGAAATGATTTGCTACAGAAATGCTGCTGATGAAACTTTAAAACTGCTGAAGCATGCAGTAAAGGGTCTTAATAACATATTAACATAATTTTACTGCAGATGAGTAATAATCCATTTCAAGACACAACTACCATAACCAATTACTCTCTCTGACTTGACTGACAACCAGAATAATTTATTTAGTTAATAAAATGTGATGTGTGTACCGAGCTTTTAAAAGAGAGAAGATCAATAGGCATCCACGTTTTTGATTAATGAAACTATTATGTCTAGTCAGGTGGCAAGTCAAGGATTTGAAGGAATATTTCATTCATTGTCTGTTTTACCACAGTTTATCGCTCAGGGTCGTAGTGAAATCATATAGAAATTAACATAAAAATCTGAATGTAAGCCAAGACAGACGGACAGATAATTAAAATGCACTTTGTTTCATTTGGAAAGATGTAAAATATTTACAGACAAAATACTCGTACCCTTCATTTATGGTGACAAAGGACCTTGAAATTATTACTAGACTAATTCAATTTATAATCTGGAAATAAATATGATAACTCAGTGGACAGCTGTGTGCAAGTCAGCATTAACACTTTTTTAATTTCATTATTAAATGAGGGATATTCATCAGTTCAGTTCAATGTCTTTAACCCCTTATCCTAATTAGGGTCGGGGAGGGGTGCTGGAGCCTATCCCAGCTCTTCAACGGGCGCAAGGC
>JAYDZG010000009.1:19547196-19558636 GCA_034509265.1 Microcambeva bendego | reverse complement strand
CATTTTCATTAGTTTTCCAAGATCAGTGCCCATAAAAGGCATTACCAAGCAACTGTGGAAGAAAGAGAGGCTTTAGTGATCCAAAAACAACAAGAAAAAAAAGATTTACATACAAATATTGCAAACATTAAGTCAATATGGTCAGTTAAAATGTCTTACTATTAGTTAACTAGAACTTTGGGAAAAAACAAACAACAAAAACAATATGTATATATATATATATTTCATATCACACCCATACTAGGGCATGGCAGTTTTTGTTGTAATTATTTTAGTATGAATTGAGTAGTAATTATTTGAACCTCTTAATGTAGAACAAAGACAACACTAGCCCAGCCTGCTAGATGCCGAACAATTTTGAGTCCTGAAAAGTGGAACAAGTGAAACTAGACTTGAAGGGTATCAGGTGCCATCTGGTTTAATTTGTGCTTTAAGGCAGAAATGGGATTGTAATCATAGTTTGAAGCTAAAGCCCAATTTTAGAACCAGTCTTAATGCTGCCACAGGGTCAGTTTTTTTATTCTTTTCTTTACAAGCAATGTTTTGTAAAATCAGTTCCGCTGATAATGACACGGCAAAACAAAAATACAAGCAGAATCAACACCAGCATCACATACTAAACACTTAAAAGGCAGATTAAACTCACAAGTCTTGGAATCTGTCCAGTGAAATATCTGGAGTGAAAACATCCAGCAGTCCGATAACCTGAAGCCAATAAAACAAAGAAAGATAAGTTAAAACGTCCCTATCAAATCGTAGCATGAATAAGACACCGTTCACGTCTAGACTTTCTCACATTGTCATGCTTCATGTGCTTGAGCAGTCGGAGTTCCCTGTAAGCTCTCTTGGCAAACAGTTCTGACTGGAAAGGCCGGTGGAGCTTTTTGATAGCCACTTTTGTTCCAGTCCAACGATCCTGAGCAGAGCTAGGGAAAAGACATACGATCTCAATGTAACACAGATATATTCCAAAATGACCGTGACTACATTACATTACATCCAGATTAGCACATCAGCACAAAAATGATTTACAGAACACAAAATCAAGCTTCTACCATGGTCCATCTCTAAACCTGAGAGAAGAACGTTCACAAGAGAGGGCCTAGGACCACAGATGATCCTAAGAGATTTTCCATGGGAGTACATATATGCTGTTTTGTTGATAGATGTTATGTTTTAATTAATTTCCCATGCACCATTTGTCTGAAGAGATCATTTCCTTATTGAGTTTCTGTTAATAATACACTGCCCTGTAATATGCAATGTTTGACTTATTTTTGGTAGGGATAATTTACTAAATATTTGAGCTCTCATATTTACGGCCTGTTATCAAAAGGCTATAATGGAAATTCAATATATCTAAATTAATTTCAATACATTTTGTTTGACTAACTGTATAAATATATTTAAATCAATCTGCACTTTATTTATGCTTATTTTGTATAATTGAATGCAACAGGGGTCTGTTGCATTCAATCATAAGGTAAAATATTTTTACCTGTAAATGATGCACTACATGGCAAAAGAATGCGTTCACCCTGATTTCTGTGCTCATCATACCATTATATACATTATAATGGTAGATGGTGAATTGCCTAATGGTCTGCATCATTGTCCTAAGAAATATTGTTGAAGTGAGTGATCATTTGTAAAAAGTTTGGCTTTCTTTAAACATTTTTACTCTTATTTTGTCCAAAATTATGTGGAAACTGGACCATGGGTTTGTTAGGCATGATATTTCATATAAATATGATGGTAACTTCTCCTCCCCATTTGCAGCCTTAAAAGTCTCTGTTCTTCTGGGAAAGCTTCAAGCGTGTCTAAAAACTTTAGGGCAGGCTCTGATGTGCCAGACAGGGCAGCGTGGTGGGTAGCACTGAGGCCTCTCAGCATGAATGTCCTGGATTCGATTCCCAGTGAGGTTGTACGGGCTTTTTTGTAGTACTCGCATGTTCTCCCCTTGACTGAGTGGGTTTACTCCGGGTGTCCCGGTTTCCTCCCAAAGACCAAAGACATGCAAGTGAGGTGAATTTTCTTTATATATAACATTGTGAAATGATGAATCTTGTGTAATTGTACTGTTTCCGTCATGCATGTAACCACAGGGTGTAAAACATGACGTTAAAAATAAACAAAATAAACGAATGTCCAGGTGTGTTTAACTGGGTTTAAGTCAGGACTCTAGTCAGATGGGGAAGGGCCATACCTGTTTCTACAGGGGTTTATTGTTTTAACCTAATTTTACAGTTTTTTCCTCTTTTACAATGGGTGTGGCTAAAATACCTGCACTGAACCATTTTGACCATGTACCCACTAAGCTTGTGTGTATATCTTAAGAAAGTGCATATCAATACTAACAGTGCCAGCTGCTAATAACTAAATTAGAATTAATTAAACTATTACGTTTTATTTGTAATTAATTGTACAAATAAAAATAATGACATGTAGTCTTATGCACATAGCTTATTACAGCAGTGATTTACTGAGCTGCTTACGACACACTGCACATAGAATCGAAACAGGAAATCGGTGCAGACTGCATAACATGCTTAAAAAGATATGAATGTATTTAAGTAGTACCTTTTTAACCTTTTAACAATGCTGATTGTACAGTCAGACAAATGCAAATCGATATTAATAGCCTGTAAAGAATATCTAAGCGTATTAATAATGAAGTGTGAAAGGTTACCCACTTACCATACAGTTCCATACGCCCCTGACCCAATGGGTTTCAACTCTCTATAACGTTCAGGTACTTCCCATACGGTCTTATTCACGTCCTGGCGACGAAAGCTTAGTCTAGAGTAATGTGACATCGTTAAAATTGTTCCTAAAAAAGCGAAAGAAGTTCTGGCTTAATCGTCCGCGTTTGTTAGCTCTCAGAAACACCTGAGTAAGTGTACCTGAGAGGAACTCTACTGCGCCTGCGCCTGAGCAACCAGATAGCCCCGCCCTTCACGGCGTGAATATTACTCGACTACGTAGTACATTATCCAGCAAGATAATCAACCACTTATTTATAATATATACTTTCATCTAATGTATATATCATCGTAAATATCTAAATATAAACAAATGGCATACTAGCAGTTTTGGGGATCGGTGGGCGTGGCATTTCACACGGGAAGTATATTATGCGCCACATGTTAATATGCATTTGTGTGCACATGGTCAAAGCTAATGACCTTAATCCTAACCCTTCCCTTAAACCTAATTTAACTTAATCCGGCACCTGATGCTGCAAGTACGCCCAACTTATATGTTTTACCACTGCTTTACCCACTCGGGATCACGATTGGTATAATTCAGAGGGCAAAATGTTGGAAACACCCACATATGTACATTTTTGTGTCTCATTTAAAACCATTTGGTAGATTAATATTGAGCAGACTGAACGTTACTGAGCATCAATGAATAAAAATGCATTTTGTATTTTTCTAAAGATCAAGTATGAGACAACTCAAGAATTTGACAAATGTTTTAGTCTACACAGCATGTACAAAATTCCCAGCTGCAGTTTCTGGAATAGATGTGGAGAAAACGAACAGGTATGAATTTGGCTTTCTTGAATGAGCAGCTGCACAAACATCAGCATGTGCAACTCTATGTGTTAACTGAACTGATATGAATTTGGGTTTGCAAAATGCCAAAACAGACACACAGTCCCAACTGTAAATTTGATGACCAAGCCAACTGCTCTGCTATTGATGAATTGTCCCTGGGTAACATCTTGAACTTACCTTATTTAAACATGTTTAGCACTTTGTGCTGTACTATTTTTATAATCCATACTAACAGCCTATTTTCACCCTGCATGTTATTCTCAATACCCTTTCCAAATTAGGAATGCCGTTAAAGCTAAAATGCCACAAATTTATTTCCTATTCTAATCATAAGAATATTTTACTGTATCTGCCTAATGTAGCTTCTTCATTACAACCTTTGTGCTATGTTCAAGCAGGCTTGTGAAAACATGTCAAGAATTTACTTGCCTCAAGGCAAAGACATTCCTTTCTGTTTTTAATGGGGTATGTTCAGGGGGGCCTCAAAAAAGGACGCACCTTCATAAAATGGGTTTAAAACACTTAAAATGGCATTCCGATTTGTAAAAACAAAAAGTTTATAAGGGCACAAATATATTTTCAAATATTTTATAAAGTATAACTAAATGTACTACTTCTAAATTGCCCTGATTTCCATACATAAATTAATAAATATTTAAAGCATTTTCTTAAACATATGATCGTTTATATTTTATGATTGAAATGTCTTACAAAAGTTCCTTTTTCACCCATTACGACCACCTAATTTCTTTTGTAACTGCCCAGTTTGTTTGAGAGCTAATAACTTAGCACTGTTCAATGGAACAATGCTTTTCAACCTTTGTAAAATCAAAGACTTTTAGACTATTAGACTTTCTTTACACTTTCTTTAATAATACGTTTAAAGAAAACAGAGTTACTTTGCTGTTAACTGTTTTGCTACTAAACTCTTTTTATACAACAAATGCTGGAACTGTTTTTATATTTGCAGATTTATTTTAGGAGCTAAACTTCTCATTGATCACATGCAGAGTGGTTTATATAATAACCAAATCTCTCAATAATTATGAAACTTTATTAGGCATATTACTGTGCATTATTCTTTTTAACAGACAGTAAGATTTCTACAGATATCTTTAGACAAATAGAATAGCATGGCATGCTTGTATTCATCAAGCATGACAACCAAATGTGTTTGTGAAGCCCCTGAAAAGCATTTTGGTGGTGAAAGGTATTTCAGACAGCTGCTTGTGGGAAAAAAAAGCTTCAAAAAGATTCTATACAATCTAACGTTATCCGAAAAAATATAAATAAGATCTACATTTATAACAAAGTCAATTACAATATAAGTGCAATTTCAAGCCCAAATACACTAAACACTTCTCAATGTATTGTGTACTACTAGCTCTGTCTTTCAGACTGAGACCTGTCTCTTTAAGACTTGTGGACTAAGTCATCATTTATAACCAGTTCAATATACATAGATAAATATAGGGCTGTGTTTAACTTTGTTTCTAATAGTCATTGTCCTACCGTCATATACCATGGTGTATAACTACTATGTAAACCAGCCATACAATTATCTTTCAGTATTCCTAAACTGATTGACAGAGTTACGTAGTTCAAATTGCCTCCACTGACAGAAAACCAGAAAGGAAAGATTTTTCCTCTACACACACAGATCATTCTGGTATCATGCAGTAAAGGCTTTATGATGATCAGGTGACACAGATCTCAGCTGTCCAGGCTGGAGGCTTGCTATCATAAGACACAGGCACCCTGTTCTCTGCTCCTGTAGGTCCTTCTTCAGAGACGAATTGTTCTCCTTCTTCATTCCTTTCCTGTGTGTCTGCTGATTTCGATCCTCCTGTCCAGCTTAGAACCTCCAAACCCTCCTGCAAGCAGAATGGTTTCTCCAGGACTTTCAGAACCCGCTCAACCTTGAGTCAACAAGAAATCAACAAGAGGAGATGGTTTACAGATGCATGATCAGTATTCATTAGCATTTAGAAGAGATACAAAAGTTAAATGCTTCACCTCTGTAAAGTCACCATTCTCTGCTGCTTCTATTGCATTTTGGGCAATGTAGTTCCGCAGGACTACACGTGGATTGGTGCTGTCCATCACACGTACTCTGTCATCTTGCACTGCCTTCACATCACACTCCCCTTCACATTCATGAGCCAGTCGCTGTCTGGAGACAAGCCCAAACATGAAGTAAAAACAGTGTATATTTATACAATTTGAAAATAGATTTAGTAAAAATGAGTACAAGTGAGACCTTGGAAAGACCACAAGCTGTTTATCATGTTTGTTTGAGCCTTTTACCATCTGCTATAATTAATGAATGAGGTGTTTTTCACTTGGGCTTTTAAATGATTTGTTGTTGCCTAGCATCATCCCCGCTGTGTACAAATGAACACGGCCTTCTTCTTATCTGTACCTGTACTGTTTAATCCAGCAGGTCCAGTCCTCTGTTTGCTTGGCCTTCAGCTGCTCTTCTGTGCTTTCCATCAGATCTTTTAAATTAGAAAGCTTCTCCAGTTGCCGGGCCAATGTCTTCCGATCAGACAACATGTCGAAAAGTGCACTGTTACTCTGAGCAATAGAAAGCAGCATTGCTATCTCACTGTGGGCAAATGAGAGGAAAAGCAAAAGATGTAGATTACTCATACAACATATAATGTAATAACATTTATTACATAGTCATCCAATCACGACCATTTAAGCAATCTATGATTTTATGTAATGCTATTACAGCTTTAAAAACTCGAAACCAGTTAAGCAAAAACAATATTTGGTTTGACTGTCTTTTGATTAGTAGCTCTTTATGTTGAGAAAGTCTGTGCAGAATGTATTTGTATTTTGTCAGTGTAGTATTTTTTTAACCTAACAGACACAGACCAGGTTGTAGTAGTAGAAGGAGATAAAAATGAAATGTCTAGTTGAATTTACGTGTTAACTGTAATTTAACACAAAAAGCTGTCTGAACTCATAAATAGCATGATGTTTTTTGCAGAAAGTATCTGCTGAGTGACAGTGAACAGAATGCAATCGAATTAACAAGGAAATATTGTACCGTGGATCCATACTAGGTTTGTTTGCAGATTTAAGCTCCTCTAGAGAAGCACACTGCTGCATAAGGAGTTCTGTGGCTTGTTTAATGACCTCAACATCCTCCACATCCTCTCCCTCTGCAGGACAGGGGATCTGACTTAAACTGCGGAACGTGTTGGTGAAGTCGGCCCCTGTTGAAAAAAACATCAAAATACACCAATCCTGTCACACAGTACAGTCAAAAATATTAAATATGTCAGTAAGCTGGGTTTTAAATCTATAGTGAATGATTATTCCAGCAGTTAAAAGAGTCAGAGCCAGCCCAAGAGCCTGCCAATATTTTGGAGTCCATACCTGTGTTATGCATGGTCTGCATAAGAGATGTTATTAGCGCTGCATCATCTGGCTCCTCTTTCCTCAGCAGGCCTAGTTTCCTCCTCATGTTGTTTAGGTAGAACGTGTTGTAGAGAGTCTGGTACTCATCTAGTACAGCCTGTGCCTGATCTGGGGGAAGGTCTGGGTTTAAAGCTTCGGCCAGTCGAGCGAGGTTCCAGCGGCAAATGTCTGGCTGAGCTTGATATGAGTAACGGCCAGAATTATCAGAGGCGTTGCAAATGAAGTCTGGGTCAAAACTTCAGAGGGAGAAATATTTTGATTAGTTTGTAAGTCTGTTTGTAATAGTGGATTAGCACTACGCCTTTACATTTATTACATACATCCAATCACAACCGTGTGTGCAATCTATGATTTCTGATGTAATTTCCAGCAAGTAGAGATAATAGAGGTTCTGTTAAGTATTATACCATTAGATATAATACTGTAGTCTCTTGCAGTATGGTAAATAAAAAAATATATATTAACTATCAGTGGAAAGTTGATTTATTTCCCTGCAAGACGTCCTACCAAAAGGATGCCTGTGTACTTTCTTCACTTTGTGATCATACAATCATAGAACATTCATACATTCTATATAGTGCTTAATGATTAGTACAATGTGTCACTACAGTAAGTGGTCTAAAATGCTGGTTAAGTATGCAGTGGTCTAAGTATGCAGTTAAAATTAACCTTTGAATAATGACCAAACTTACCGGTCCATAAAGCCGAACGGTCCGTAGTCCATTGTAAGTCCCAGAATACTCATATTATCAGTGTTAAGTACACCATGACAGAATCCCACACACTGCCACTGAGCCACCAGTCTGGCTGTTCTTACCACCACCTATGATACAAAAATAAATTGCAGTAATATAAAACAATACATATATAATTAAGAAAAGCTTACATTGTTTTAGGTGTAGCTTACCTCGTTAAAAAATGCAGTGTTCCTCTCCACTGGGTCAGAGAATCGTTGCTGTATCTCTGGATAAAAAGTTTCAATTACATAATCCAGCATCTGAGTTCTAATTTCATCGTATCCATAGCTGGGTCCTTGTCGGCCTGTGACTTCATCAGCTGCTTTAAAGATCTCAAATGAGCCAAATCTGCAAGAGGACAGCACAGGAAAATAATGATTTTTATCACAGTGATTGTTCAACACATATAATTCTGCATGTTCTCCATTTACTGTCTATTCCGATGTTTCTTTTCAACCAAGTTCCAAAATGTATTAATTTCCATTAATTGTCGTTAGTGTTTTTGGAAAGGTGTAGAAAGAAGGTTGAAATAAGACTGACCTGATGAAGGTGGGAGCGATGCGTAACACGACTGAGCACCTCTCCATACGGGGGTTGCCATTGTAAAACACGTCTCTCGTGACCCGGGAGTCTGAGGTCACTACTGATCCGGCACGTGTGGTTGGAATCCCCAGAGCGAAGACTGCTTCACTGCACAGGAACTCACGAATGCTGGAGCGCAAGACTTTACGCCCATCTGCTTGCCTAAAGATGAAAGAGAACACATTTGGCTTAAGCCACGTTTACAAGTAACTGGGCATCCTTTCTAATTATTGAGCATGGCTGTTTCAGCCCACAAGTTGCTATACAGCAAATAGTTTTTATTCGATTCAGACTGATTATTCAAGCTTATAAAGAGTCTGAATGTTAAGCAAGCATCTGAAAACTGGCCAAACAAGTGTAATCACGTGAACTCATGCCTGGTTGGTTCAAAAAGCTCTGGCCTGTGTTTAGTAGCTTATTGCCAGTGTTTAACCGCATTAAGGTCAAAGCTTTAAATTATGCTACACCAAACACAACAAATGTGTCTTTATTACCCTTACATTGTACATAGACGTTTGTTTATTAGGATTTTAACATATATTTTTACACTTATTTGGTTAGATTAATTACAGACCCAGTAGTTATTCACACATTTATATCAAACACATTCATGAAGAATTTTGTATAATTAAACCGCACGTGACTTGAACTTAAGGTCTACCTGGAGTAAGGGGTAAGTCCTGCACCCTTCAACTGGATCTCCCAGCGCTTGCTGGGGTTTTCCTTCACCAGATCCGGACTCTGGTCTGCCGGAGCTTTCACTTCGCCTAGATAACAAGCAGCCCCGTCTCCCAACTGCCCGGCGAAGTGGCCGAACTGGTGACCGCAGTAGCAGTGAGCAGCGGGCTCGGAGCCTGGCATGACCCTGGATCCGCTCAGGTAGTCCGCAGCTACGGGATCACTGAGCAGCTCCTCCGCGTTGAGACCGAGCAGAGCCACGGCGGGAGCGGACACTGCAACAATGCGCGGCTTGTTCAGCGGCTGCGGCTGCACTCTGGAGAAACACGCACCGCGGACTGTCCTCACCCCGGCAGCCTCCGACGCCTCAACGGGCAGTTTCCTCAGCACTACATTATCAAAGTCCAGCAACTCCAGCGCGGAACCGCTCGCCTTCAAAGCTGTGCTCATATTGTCAGTAGAAGACCTGAGGCCGGAGTAGCAAATGTAAGCTCGAGTAAGGCGAAATACATTAGTAGCCATTAAAAGTTTTCATTCTGCTAAACCCGTCAAGTAAACACAACTGCTGTTATGCTTACGCAATCCAGAGAAACGGACCACATGTCCGCCCAGACGGCTAATTATTTCACACGAAGTGCACTAAATAGGGCGCATAAGTCATCCATTAATGCACGTTGAGCTCCTGGGGATAGAAAGGATGTCGATATTTTACGCGGCCTTTAATATGTCGCAGATCCGGTGCGTCCTTGTTTTGGTTCCCTTTTGGATCACACGCGTCGGAATCAGAGCATTTAAAGACCACATTCCATTTTAGGGCGTTTTAACTTAATAATATTCGTTTACGATGGTCCAGATCAGCTGATAAATTCAGTAACTTTTGCCTTGATTCTGTTTTAGTTTAGTGGCTAGTGCTAAGCTAGTTACTTCTGTTTATATAAGCATTTTGTATTAACTCTTAATAATAATAATAACTCTTCGTCGTAGGTTTAAACGGTCAGGTGTCCTTTCTGGATGATTTACTTTTTCACTTTTCCATCATGGTGTTTCACCACCAAGCGGCTATCTGTTCACTGGGCGAATGAATAACTATATAAGGGCGACCTAATATATGTGTCATTGTTAACTTTAAATAAAAATAGAGCTAATCTGTTTACATTCTATGAACACGAGGGCTACAAAATGCACGTGTTCATCAAAACACGCATGCGCAGGAGGACCGTAGGCCTCACTACGCATGCTCAGATTCACGAACTAACCTAGGCCGCGGCATGTTACGTGAATTTGGACAAAGTGCGTAGGTGCATTCATACATTAAATCCTTAATTTACACAATCATTTCCATAACATTGTTCCTATTTCTGTACATGTAAGTACTCAAAATTAGTTAATAATTGGGCCTATATCTTGTACTAAAAACAATATTTTTTTCAACTATTCTGGTAGAAGATATTGGACTATTCAAGCATATAAACAGCAATGTCTGAATGTTGACCAAACAAGTGTAATCATGTGTGCTAATGCCCAATATTTCGTAGCTTCTTTTGGTTTAGATTTGCATTATTTTTTAGATTTGTATACTATAAATGAGCCTGCAAATCAGGACAACAACCAAGTAAAATATCAATATATGAACTTTATTTGCTATTATTAAATCACACAAATAAAATAAGCAACGTGAACAAAAACCTTTACTGCTTCAAGTGCAACGTGGTCCTGCTACCAAACAACTTCGCTTATGTTGTTAACAAATGATCATTTATCCAGATAAGAGTTCCTGTAATCCACGGTTAGGTTTCAAATCTTTTCGCGTCTGATTATTCAGCTTTCACTGCTTCCAAAGGATAATAATAGTAACGCAGGAGCCTTTACTTTTCTGCTGACGTCACAGACCCAAGCTCACTGACGCTGCATTGAACATTTAGTTTGAATACATATTGTACATTAATATTTAAATGAAATTATCTATTGCCGTTCCATTTATTACAATAATAGTTTGCAGTCACCATACAAAGCAGTTTTGATAATAAACGGAGATTTGTCTGAATGAACCGTTTTCTTTCAGAATGTATTTCGGTGCCATGGTGTGAATCTTAGCTCATCTTCCAGTGAGATTTCCTATAAAAAGAAGAGAAAATAAACATTTAACAATGTTGCTAAACAGGGGCTTAAATACTAAAGACAATAAAAGTTAGAGGCATATCAAGATTAGAAAGCAGAACCTTGTTGTCAAATCTGGAGATTTTATGCGAACTGTCTTTTTTTTTCTTTTTAAAATACGATGTAAAATCACATATATAACACAAAATGGTTTTCTTCTTACATGGCTGTTTCTTAAACATGTGCATTTATTATAGGCCGAAATTTAACTTTCTGGCTTTCAGTAAAATGAACCAAACTCATAACTTATTTTATATTAGCCTTATCATACAACCACATAATAAAATTAAA
>JAYDZG010000009.1:19485909-19496897 GCA_034509265.1 Microcambeva bendego | reverse complement strand
AAGTAATTCTTTCTTTTATTAATAAATAATGTGCGTTCATAGTTGTGACCCGAAGCTCTTCAGCATATAGTAAGATTCTTTTGTTCTGCATTTCCAAGCATTGCTTCTAAACTTAATATAAGACCATAGTATACAACTTTGATGTCATTAGCGTATATCTAAGGATTTAAAAATGAAATGGATTCATTTCATATATATTATCCTGCATGGTCCAAAGTATGTAGACATTCATGCGGGAGAGATCAAATGTTCTAGTCATACCTATTTCTATATAAAATAATGTAGATTTTTTAACTTTCAGTTTAGGAAACGCTTTTCCTACACTTCAAAGGTCCATGTCCTGCACAAAGCCCTGACCTTAACTCACCTTAAAACACCTTAAGTAAATTGGAACATTGATTTTGAGCCTGGCTTTCTCTTTTAACATCAGTGTTTGACCTCACAACTGATTGCTCTTTTGTCTGAATGAATAGGATTAGCTGATTGAATTGATTGCATAAAATAAACAGCTTACTGATTCATCCATAAAATGTCTCAGTTAGCTTAACCCATTACTGAATATATTTTTTGGCATCTAAATGAAAACAGTTAAGTTTTGTTATTTGATGCTTTGGGCCATACAATTTAGCTACTTTCTTTTCTTATGTTAAAACATCTCATTTGTGTGAAATAAATTTCCTGTATACACTCAACATCCTGTATAGATCCAGGTAAGTTTTTTTTCTGTTTACCTCTCATCTCTGATATCTACTGTTCAATAAATCAATCTCATCCAACTGTCAATTGTTGCTTGGCTTTGTTTAGCAGTGCAGGTCACACACAGATTTAAACCAGACACAAAAATGTTCATGCTAACAAATTAGAGTACTGCAGATCTAAGTTATTTTTACCAGCAGCAAAATATAGTAAACAGTAGAATCAGCATGCATCTGTTCAAATCACTTGCTTTCTCTATGAGAAGAAATACATTGAGCAATTTAAATCATTTGTTGTTGCTGCTTCGCACTATATTAGGCCAATTCCATTACTGACCGATCAATGTACTAGTTTGGTGTTTATGTCCAATTCAATGCAAACTGCTGCTCATCCCCCCACCCACACACACATTGTTCATCATTTGCTCAGTCGCCTCACAGTGTGCTGAACAGGTAACACAGAAACAATAAAACACAGAAGAAATGATGAAATGAGTTAATGGATTTGATGAAAAGCCTACACAGATTCTAAAGTATGTTATCACTGACCTCGCTGTTGATATCGGCACCTCCATCCAGCAGCATCTGCACCATGGCCTCATCACCACGTGAGCATGCATACATCAGTGGAGTCATACCCTAAAGATAAAACCCAAACAAATACATTCACACTCTCATCAAACACCACCAGTTTATTTAGTTCAGGTACCCTTGAATATTTAAATAGGTTGAAAGCATGTGCTACACCAGATCCCTGAGAATACAGTGTGTGCCAAATCTTGAACTTTTGGAAAATCTTAAGGCATTCTGAAAGCATTGAAACATGTTTTAACCAGCTTATTTTTCACTCGCAGAGATTAGCAGTACAGCCAAGTTCGGAGGATGATGAAGAGGGTGGTGACGGGTGGCCTGCAAGCTGGCTTCAATTCACACCGTTAACCATGGAACTGTGAGAACCAGAACACAACTGTGTCTGCTGTGAAGTGAAGCTGGTCAGGGTTTTTAGTAAAGCTTCATGCGGCCAGTCATGATTGTAGGTTTTAAACCAAAAGATGGTCAAAAGATAAGGAACAACTTTGCAAAATTTTGTGCCCATTTTGGCGGCCAAAGTTTGATGTATTTATTTATTTTTACTTATAAGTTTAATCTTCATCATTATTTATTTATTAGAATTAGTACATCATATTTTCACTTTGGTTAAATTCATGACAGGACAGGTAGATCCTAGTTACTCAAGATTCATCAGTTAAAGGTTAAACACAGTCATTTAGATGTCTTTGGACTGTGGGAGGAAACAAGACCACCCGGAAATCCACGCAGACATTTCACACCGAAAAGGCCTTTGTGTTCTTAATTTTATTTTATTTCATTTCAACCCATTTCAATTTAAAAAACATAATTACAGAGAACTAACAAAATAAATGATTTATATACCAGTTACAGTACTGGTGACCATAACTGAACAAAGCAGATCTGCTGTTAGCTCGGAACTAATGGTATGATCTATAAATGTTTGTTACCTGTTCACTTTTGCTGTTGATGCCTTCGGGTCCCAACAGATTAATGGCCTGCTTTACCAGGTCTGTTCGGCCGCAGTTTAGCATGCGGAAACCCAAATCCTGCAGGAACTTCGCCTCAGTCGAGGCAGCATCCAGCTTCCGTGACACACAGAAACAATCATCCGTCCTGTAAACACAAAGATCATCATGACTTGTTCTACTGACCTTGAGATATTGTATAGTGGCTTGAAAAGGTGTTCAGTCTCCAACACTTTTCATATTGATGCTTTTACTATGAACATTGACGTCAGGCACCAAGACACCAAAAAAAGAAATAAACTATAATGTAAATATTCTTAGCCCCCTTTCCTGCCTATCGGAAAAGACTTGTAAACCATTAATAAACACATTGAAACGGCTGCCATTCTAAGTACGACAGCTCAAAATGTAGATGGTAAACACAAGCATGCAAATAAGACATCAGCTCATAAGAAATGACGTTGTGTAAACAACTAAATCAAATACTTTAGTTGGCGAGGTTCACAGTCCACTCCGGGAAGCATGAGTCGTGCTGCCTGCCGTACATCATCACTGTCCACTGAGAAGCTGCGGCGGTGCTCAGCGTGGGCCAAAGCAATTCTGATCCACTCCATAAGGGGAGGTAGTACCATAAATGGCCTGCAGAGAGAGACAATAAACTCTTCATTACTGAACTAGAACTAGAAGTGTCTTTAACTGTTAATGCTCAAGCTATTCAGGCAAATGTCTTCATGTATGCAACTTGACAATCAGTAAATTTCAATGTATGTTGGCCTGTGACACAATGAAGTGTGGATACTTAAAATCAGGTACTTGCAGAGTTGCTAACTGTTATATTTCAAATTACCCTGACAAGCAAAAAAATAATTACAGAAAGGCATTTTTGTATTCATCTACTGCTTTTACCAAAGGGTGAGGGGTCAAACTGTGTTTGTTGACCACCCTGTCAATATATTTTTGAAACATATCTTTGTATAATACAGTTTTTAATACAAATGTAAGTACTACTTTACTTTTCACATATAACGGCATGGTTGAGTCTGAAACAGCATTCTCACCTTTCTGTGTGGATAGTGATCTTCGAGGGTTCAACGTTAGGGTTTTCCCACTCCATCTGAGGGCAGTGCATGAAGTAACAGAGAGTGTAGAGGGCCTCAGGCTCCCAGTGGAGAAGACTGTTCTTCTGATGTACAGGAGTGCTGTTACTGTGGTTCTTGATGCTCAATGGCTGCAGGTGATGCATGGCTCTAGACACCAGGTCACCTGTATTAAGTAAATTTCTGCTTAGGTTTTCTAGTTTAGTAATCATGTAACATGAGAATCAGCAAAAACAAGCAATGGTGTTATTGTCCCCAGTCACCAAAGCTGTAAAATTGACCATCTAATTAAAGCAGTAATTCGTAATCTTCAGTCAACTGTGCTGCAATAATCACTGTTGTAAACTAAAGTAGGTCTCGCAGGCATAAGAAATTAAATAATCAAATATAATCCTAAAAAAGACACAATGTGTCTACAGGTGGGTTATTTTTGCAAGCTAAATAAAAGCATTCTTAAAATCTGTACAGTATTTTCATTGTTCTTCTTTTTTTGCACTTAATTACAGATGCTCTACCTTACAACTGTTTCCGACCACAATGTGCCAACTGTGTTCTGATCTTTTAGTTGGTCTCAATAATCTGTTAATGCTGTCGGTGCTGTAACTGTTGGTGCAAGTTAAAGTTACGATTGGAATAATTAAACCTGCTACAGCTTAAACATTATGGTGATGTGTGTTGAATTGAATGAAAACATGCAAGAACTCTGTTAGGGAAAAAGAAAGAATATTCAACAATATTTACAAGCTATTTTGAATTGACCTTTTATCAAAGGTCCATGTGCAGTTATTGAGCCCGTAGCCTTGGTACTTGGTATCCTTTTGCCTTGAGAACTTCTAATAAGTGATTTTAAAGTCATTGACGTTTAATGGCTGTTTAAGCTGGAATCACTTTCTTTAAACCACATTATTAGATTTAAAACTGGACACTAAGTGGGCAAGTATATGGTATTCCAGGCTTGCTTCCTTAAACAAGCTTTGGCTGACTTGGAAGTTTCCTTGGCATTATTGTTTTGTAAATCTATGAAATGATCTGTTATGGTTGCCGCTGACACATTTGTCCCAGACCTCATCAGGTCATTCTGTAAGACATTTGCAATAACAGAATAAGGAAATGCATGTTTGCTGCTGCACAATGAGTCAGGAACTTCCAATGCTGTCTCTAGTACCTTTCAAGATCTTAAAGATTTTTTATCTTATCCTCTTATGCACTACTATGGTTCTAAGGAAATTGTTTCCTCTTACCCTTGGTGCCAGTGCCTTAGTTAACACATTGGTTTAATCAGGGTGTAACATATTCAGATCAGCAATATAATAATACATATTATTTAATAGACATGGGCTGGATAATTGTAATATAGCAATATGTGTTATATTTAAATATGTTATGTTTTATTACAATACTTCGTATGTTATAATATGTTTTGTAACATTGAGTCATTCATTCATTTGATGTATCAAAACCAAATTTAAAGCTAACTCTTGCACAGCAGAAATGTGTAAAGTTATGAATACCTTATTTTCTTTAAGGGATTGAATATTTATAATATCTATTGTATGTAATTTGAGTTATGCAACACATGCTGCTTCATGTTCTATGATCCTCCCACAATTAAATTCACATATTTTAAATTCTTACCAAACAAGCATGGCATGTGGAATTTATTGGTTTATAGTTTTTTAAATAAGCTTCTAAGGTTCAGACAATATTGAATATGTACTCCACTCCATTAAATTGAACTCGGAATGTGTTTAAGTGGGTTATTCAGGAAGCTTTGGGATTCACTTTCACTAAATCTCTCTCCCTATTATGAGGCTTTATATCTTGTAGATCAGGTTATGAATAGGAGAGCTTTGGCACTTTTGAATTCATTCAAACACAACAGTACTTCACACTGTGCAAGGTGGTCAATTAATAGTGGCAAGCTGTAAAAGCTAGTGAGAAACAGTGTCTATCTCTTACACAACGATCTGAATGCTGCTGTTTCAGCTATTCTCTTGTCTAAATGAATTAGCATCCACACTGCCAGTGCGTGACAGCCCTACAGTCATTTAGGAAAAGCAGTAGGTTGTTTAACAGCAATAATTGTGTTTCTTCATTGTCAAATTCTTCATACAGTGTGGTAAATATATATATCATATTTATAACCGGTACAGAGGGAGTGATATACAGCGTAAAAGATCTGACAGTTCAACATAAAGAGTCTAGTAATCACAGCGTTACGCATATATTTCATACACCAGTTAAAAAACATAGTCACACAGTGGTGTAGCGATACAAAAGTGATTGGCACTTGTAGATGTAGATGGTAGATCAAGATGCTAGGTACTAAAGACTTTTTTCAATCGACCTGTTCAGTGTCATGGAGGAAACACTGAGCACAAAGCAAGAATACATTTTGAACAGGGCTCCAATCCATCACATGGTAACACACTCTTATTTTCCCATTATTAAGATGAAACAAACTACACCACTCACCCTCCTCTTGAAACTTTTCTTATACACCTAAATCAAGAATCAATTACAGGTCCACAGTAGTTGTTCCACATGATAAACAGATCAATAGCAATGATGACAGGTTTTATTCAAGTCGATTTTGTCCAGCAATATGCACACAAACCCAAAACCAAAAGGAAGAAGTTTAGCCCATTTCCTCCCCATAGATTTTAGCTTCTTCTGGGGAATTCCAAGAGTTTCAAGGCCAGTTATGAAATATTATCTGTCCAGAGGGTATTGGGTCAGCCCTGCACTTTTCATTCAGTGGGATGCCACTGAAACGGGTCCAGCGGGACATAACAATAAGACATCCTTATGAGAAGTATACATCACTATAACAGACCTCTCTAGATTTGTAGTTGAAGTGGCCCTAAAGTGGGATTCTATAGGATTTTAAAAGGTTGAAAATGAAAACTTTGTAATCTAAGGAGCACCTGGTCATGCTTGTTTATTTGAAATATTATACTGAATTCAATGATTCATTAACATAACAACAATCAGACATCACTGTATAGTGGTTGTAATAATATATAAAAAAGCCAAAACACAAGCAGAAAAAAATGGTGACAACTGGGTTTAAAACCAAGAAAATTAGACCAAAAGCTGCTCTCGAAGGGCTGTTCTATGACCAGTATGCTCATCTCTTATTCATGATGGCCTGTGACATTTCCTGCAAGTCCAAGTGCCAGCAGGAGCTGACTGAGAGTGATATCCACTTCAGATTAACCCACAGGAAGAAACTCATGCAGCTTGCAGCACGTTGTCCACAGTATTTTAAATGAACACAGTATTCAGTGGCCTTAATGGCTATGAAGGTGACCTTCATGGCAAGACTGAATCCCACAGGACGAGAATACTGTCACTAGTGAAGACCAGACCTGGGAAAACTGAGCTGAATTGATGATTTATCCATCCTCCTGAGAAGCATGAATAAAGTATGAACACCTTGATGAGGGCCATGTGCGAAGCCTGCTGTTTTACATTGTCAAGGGAACATGGAAAAGCCTTTTCTTACTAGACAAGGAGAATACCATATATTTTCACTTCATAAATATTAAAAGTAGTGTATCTTGTGATAAACAATCGCCCCGAATGAAAATGATTCTGTAAACAAATGAATTAAATAATTGAAACGTAAAAAGTTAAAGCCTTTTCTATGATCTGTTTGCTGCATGCGGCCTGATGGTTAGATAACTGGGCTTGAGATCTGAACATTGCCTGTTCGATTCCTAGACTTGACCAGTCACAACTTAAGTGCCCTTGAGCAAGGCACCCAAGGCAACCAACCCCTAACTGTTCCCCGGGCGCCATGGCTAGGACTGCCCACCACTTCGGGCATGTGTGCTCACTGCCCCCTTGTGTTCACGTGTGTTTGTTGTACTGCACGGATTGCGTTAAAATGCGGAGGACAAATTACAATGCACAGTTGTGAAAAAGAGTTCTAAAAATGATACAGGGCATTCACGCTCACCTATTTAGTCAAACCCAAAGGCAATTTTGTGTTAATCCATTTCGAGGTATATGGTAGGACAGAGAGGAGGTACCCAGAAAAAAAGCCACATGCACATGAAAAACTTCAGAGACAGTAACCAGATGCAATGCTCAAACCAAGGTCCTTCGGCCAGTAAATACCAATTACTTACCGCACCATACTGCATCCCAAATGATTAAAATTAACTAGAAATGTAGGTAAAACATTTATAGATTATTGCTAATTTATTAATAGAATGTGAATCTAAATTATAAAATACTGAATACTGTAAAACAACTAAGGAATTTAGATAGTTCAGTAATGACTATTATAAAGGCCGAGATGGAGCTGGAGGGGAAACGTAAATAGGGTGTTTGGAAAAGCTAGAAGGAACTTTTTTCTTGCCCAAGATGTGTGGATGAAACAGTAATGCTAGCCAGTAGGCACCCCAGATCTAAGCCAACAAGTGATGCAGATATTATCATGGATAGTAATTTCTATTAGTCACAAAAATAGCATGTATCTACAACAAAGCATTTTTGTATGTATGTACAACAAAGTGAGGTAAGTGGAAACATGGAAAAGCTCACTGACACTCATCCAGCCATAATGTTTTAACTGGCAGTGGTGCATAAACCAAAGAAACACTCCAGTTGGAACCTTTTATGTGAGAAGTTTTACTTAGCATAAGAAAATTATATTGCTGAAAACATGAATCCACATCTACAGAACCAATGTACCCACACAATCACAGAGAGCTGCAGTAAAATAGACTTGTTCAATTCTAATAGGCCATCTTGATAAATAGGATGTGGCACGAAGGAGAAAATCTATATTGTGGAATAAAGCAGCACTGCTCGTGTCAGTGCCTCATTCATTTCAGTATAAATATATAGCATGAGCTCCAGGACTCAAACTAAATAAATTTGCTTTAGCACTCGATGTAGTTACCCACTATACTGAAGAACTAGTTTGAGTAAATGTATGTGGTATACATAAATGTAAAATTTACCACTGCAACTGATCATCTAATATTAGTTTACTAATTTAGTTGTTGTTAAATCTAATGAGGTTTGACTTTATCTCTAATGAGTCTGGTGAAACACTGTGGAAAGGGGATTAAACAGAATAGTAAAGTCAAGCACATACAATGCTTTTAGAGATGCAGACAGGAAACTAATCATTCTACAAAAAAATACTATCACTGATTTAATCTCTTATGGATAAATATCTTCAAATAAAATCACCATTAAACATACATTGGTGGCTCAAAATTGAATGAAGAGCATATAAAAAATCTGAAATAATTAAATCAAGGCATTTTGCAAGGCATAAACGTTCAGCTGCTGAAGCATTTTCTGTTAAAATATCAGGCAACATGTACGCTTTCAGTTTTTAATTTAAAATGTCTACAAGCAATTTGGATTAGTCTTCTTCTTATCTCCAATCAGCTATAAAGAAAAGCAACCGTTTGGAAAACATTTATGTAAAAACCATTTTGGTTATACTAATTCATGATTTATATATCCTACATTCCATGACATGGATGCTGTTCGCATTTATTTTTCACGCTGCACTGCTGCAAATCCAAAATCCTTTTTTTCCCTTCATCAACTGCCAGTCAGCACTTTGGCAGGTGCCACTTTTGCTGTGTCATTACATGTAAATACAGAAAATGACTTTCACCTTTGAATAGTCCTAGTCTAGTCTCCCTTTTTGTGTGCATTATGGCATGTTTTTGTTCATCATTTTTATTCTTTGTTTTTCAATTACTGTTATTTTCTCCATCTTCTAAAAGAGTGTTGAGTGCTCCAGAATGTGAGGTATATATATATACTGTCGTGGACAAAAAAAAACAAGAGACCACTTCAGAATAATCACTTTATTTCAGGTTACAACTTCTGGGTGTGTGTTTGACCAAAATGGGCCATGTTGTTTTATTCTCTTATAATTCTTTTTCTATTGTACAGGAAAAAACAACAACACTGCTTGTTTCGGTCAATGACACACCCAGAAGTTGTAACCTAGAATAAAATGATAATTTTGAAGTGTTAGTCCTGTTGGGCCCTTCAACAAGACCCTTAATCCGTGGTTGCTTAGATTGTAAGTCACTTGTAATAAAAAAGCATCTTCTAAATGCCGAAAATGTAAATGCACAGTGATCCACATGAAAAATATGAGCCGTGTGTCCATTGCAGGCACTTGTGTGGTGAAAATAATCATAAGCCGACTTTATTTGTAAGACAGAAAGTTCCCCAAACTGGTACATTATGAATAGAAACATCAAATATGATTGAAAGCTGACAGATAAAAGCACATTTTGCTTACAAGTATGAGAAAATTAAAACAAATAAAGCAGACCAGGAATTAGTATGTGATCTTTGACTGCCATGTGACTGTGCAGTTCCATAGATAAATGAATTTGCAGTGCTATTTGTTGTGAAACATTAACTGTAGGGTAACAGTGGGTAGAGCTTTGTGCTATCAGTAGAAAGATTGAGAGTTTGAATCCCAGCTCTGTCATGCAGGTGCATTATTCTGCTGTCATGTTTTAGCATAGCAATGGTATCAACCATGTGCTGTGCCTATTTCTTTGCCAGACATGGTGCTTGCTGCTTTTGCCTGAAGAATTTAATGTTAATTACTTTTCCTCTCGCGTATCCAACATGGTCTGGCATCTCTGCACATGAGTTATGAAGTGACTGTTGTGTTTTTTATTACCTTCCTTACTAGGGCCCTTCTTGTCTGGATACCCAATTTGTCCGAATAGCTGAACTCTAGTTTGGTTCAAGGCTGTGCCTTTTTCCATTTTAAAATTATTGATGTCTTGTGAACATTCAAAGCCTGAGATGTGGTTTCATATCCTTGCCCTGATTTATGTCCTGCCACAGTCCAATCACAGAGATCTACGGACAGTTCCTTGAACGTCCATGATTGGTTTTTATACCAACAACACAGTGTAAATTGTCGGTTTCTATAGACCTAGGTGTGTATATTTCAGTGTTGATTTAGACATAGTCATGCAAAACCCTTTAACAATATAAAATCTGTAGACTTGACTTTAGTTGATGCCATTAAAATAGTTCCATATGTGAATTACTACAATAAAAAATAAGATTACAATTAAAACTGCATATTACTAAGGCAGAGATTAGAATCAGCTGATAGTTTTAAGCTTATAACATACTTACTGTTATTGAATATGGTAACAAGTATTAAATCCAGAGACTTTAGTAAGATTATTAAATTTGCATGGGTTGAAGAAACATACACTGTCCTAGGCCTGATAGAAAAGTGTGGCTGTATCTGTGAACTGCTACAAGTGTAATGTAAAGTAAATAAAGTGCACAATTGCGTGCATTAAGGGAGCATTCTGCTCATTATGGCACATGATGCGACTGAATAATTAGGCAAATTACTTAAATATTTAAATATTTGGTATGTAGTCTGTGAGTTAAAAATGTGAAATGTATTTTTAAATGTAAATAAATGTTTTGATGTTTAATTAATATCAATGTGCACAAGTGTATTAATATAACAACTGTTATTTGACAGCAGGGCATCGGTTGAGCTCTAGCGGGCCGTAAGTGGCCCATGGGCCTCCTATAGGAACCCTCTAATAAGCATTTATATTACTGTTTGTATAAACAAATACATCTGAACACCAAAAAAGATCTGAAATATGAATGTCTGT
>JAYDZG010000009.1:19443118-19474837 GCA_034509265.1 Microcambeva bendego | reverse complement strand
CTGGTTTGTCAGACAGCTCCTGTCTGACCCCAGTCTACAGTATGCTTTACTATGCACCGAAAAGAGCTGTTGGACAAGGCAGACACTTTTCCCAGACCGTGGATTAGCTACAGACCACAGCGCAGTTCCAACTCTATAGTTAAATCTATTTTGAATGGAAGTGAAAGCAAGCCTACTACAAACACACATACATACATGCGTATTGTGTGAATGAAAAAAACACCTATTGAGCCAGTTTCTCATGTTTAATTTTGCAAGTTTTCTATGTATTTCTTCTCTACCAGTAAACAGTTACTTCTGAATGCTCAGTTATCATAAGTAAAAATATCTTAATCCCGATCAGAAAGTCTTGATAATATTTTAGCACAAATATCATTTAATTTAAATGTAACAAAACCAGTCAATAATTCACTGAGCATGCATAACATTATCACCACCTTCCTAATATTGTGTTGGTTCCCCTTTCAGTGCCACATACACAAACAGTGTATTCTGACACCTTTCTATCAGAACCTTTCTATGGATCACACTGGATGCCAGACTAGAAACTAGAAGATTGCTGGTTCAAGCACCCCCATTGCTAAGTTGCCACTTCTAGGTCCTTCGGCTATGTTTAAGTATTGTACAGTATCTTTATCCATGTCATGTCAAACTTCAGCACAAATACACTCATGCCTTGGGCCTGTTCAATCAAGTTATCCAAACTATGTACAGATAAACCCACAAATGAAAATAATAGCTAAATATTTTTGGCAATGTACTGTGAATTATTCCCACTTATGTGGTTTGTGCAATAAGAGAGCTGCGATGGTGGTCTTTCTTACTCTACATTTAAACTCGTCAAGGATTTACCCACGTGTCAAAATCATGCAACACACTCCTACATAGAATAAAGTCTCTTGGGAATGTTTTAATGGGCTAAATCACATGTGCGTTCAAAGCAAACCATCTCCAAAAGCATTATTGCACAGAGGCGACAGCAGATGGAGACCATATGTAGAGATAGGCTGAGAGGTACGTTCAATCTTTTATTGGTTTTAATGAAATAAAAGTCTTGCTGGGTGATCAGAGAGTTGTATGAAAAGGTTTGGGCATTACTTGCCAAATAAAACATTTTGATGGTAGGCCTTAAGGTATTAGTCTGGTATTGGTAAGGTTAGGCATAATATATTTTCTGACTCTTCATCTTGTATTCAACACTTGTGTTATGTGTCCCTTTTAACAGCCTACTTAAAATCGGAAAATGAAGCTAAATGATCCAGGAAAGGCTATAAAATATATTACAGTGCTCCCAGCTCACAATTTCCTCTGTCAAAAATGTCAGTGTGAAATGTCTCAGCTATAACTGCATGTGTACTCTCTTGAACAGCAAAGCAAAACTTCAATATTCCTGCATATAAGTGAAAATTCTGAAATTAAAAGAGTTATCAAACTTTTGAATATAGTGTAGTACATATAAAATCTTAATATTAAAAACCTTTTCCCAGAAAAAAAAAACATAGACAGCAATTCACTTCTAATTTGGGCTGTTTCCCACATACACCACCTACACTTGATGGACAGAAAAAAAAACAGAAAGTAAATTTGAAGTACTAAAAGGAAGTCTTAAGGCAACAAAAACATTCCCACTCCCACAAACCTGAATAATAAAAGGGACATCAATCATTTACTTCATGGCTGCCAGCTTTGTCAATAAATTCAATAAAAACATTTAAAACACGACAATCCTATGTTAGTGTTTGTCAAACCAAAGGCATCATGGTTAGGTCAACTTTGGAAAAGTTTTTGCAGACTTGAACACCATATGTCATTTCAAATTGATGCTAACTTAAATGTTAAAATGATGTTAATGTTATTTGCAATTAGATTAAATTCTTTTTTGTCTTTTTTTCAAAAATCCCCTACAATATCTATGCACTTAAGCTTTTGTTGGAACAGGCATTATAACCTGAAAATAAAGACACCAGTAACATCTATCAGGAGACTGGGTCATGGTTACAGACTCATGCCCAGCTGCCTTGCCATTTATAAATCGCAGATGACAGACACAGTGATTTCTCTGATGCATCGAGCATTGATTTGCTAAGATAGAAGAGACTGTCGCTTTGGATAAGAATTCATTAACAACAATCCAGCACTGCATGTACACGTTTCCTAACAGATGCCAAGAATGTCCTTGAGAATGAAGCCTAGGGCTGTACCTTCCTTTCTCACTCCTCATTCGCATTCCACGAGAGTTTCCAAGATGATCAGGTGTCCCGTTAGGAATTAGTGGTTTTGAATAGATTAACATCCTTCAAAACCTTTTGTGAAGGTAGGACAACCTTCAGCTTCATTTTAGATTTCTAAATGTTTTATAAGTGTTTTATTGTTTTCTTTGTAAAATCCCACCAGACCTTTAACTCAATATTCTAGTGGCAAGCTCTTCTTTTATTGACAAAACAGAACATGTCCAATCATAGTTAATTCAAGAGTAAACAGCTGCAGTAACGCAGCAACAGAGACAAGCTGTGCATGAATAAACATTCTTCTGGAAGCTACATTCACAAACAAGAAAATAAACATGGTTCTTATACACTGTCAAGTCAAACATTATGACCACTTTCTGCTTTTGACAGCTGCAGTGCATGGTTCATAAGGGAAGTCACATTTCATGAGCTGTTACACCCATACATTGGATCTTCCGGCAAGACAACACATCACACAGCTAGAAATGTCCCACTGGTTGGAAGAGCATGACCATGACTTCCTAGTACCACTCTGGCCCTGTATTTCCCCTTAGTTGAACCCAGTTGAGTATCTATGAGACCACCCTGACTGTTAAATTTACTGTGGACCCCCACACCACAGGTTGACCTATATTAAGTTATGCAGCCAAGCTGAAGCATTGGACGGTATAGAGATTGTAACTTGCTTTCCTGGATGGCCTTTAGAGGACAAAAACAGTGTGAAGGAACTAATCATTTAATGAAAAGAAAATTTTCGAGGTAAATACACAAAACATATCATCATTCACAGACATATATTTAATCTTTTTTGCTATGCATTTTTGCTAGATGGCACCCAAGCGCCAGTATTACACTGAGTTTCAACCAGAGGAGTTCAGAATCTCAGCACTGGTGTGCTCATGTATTATCCTGATGCACCACCAAATTCTACTTCCAACACCATAATACTTTGAGCTGAGGGTGATGGAATACTTGTTTAGCTAAAAACATTGGCTTTTATTATAGATTGTCTCACACCATTCGTGTCAATAATAAGTAAATGATTTAATATGTTGTGTATGAAAATAGTCCCATATCAAATGTCATTATACAAACACAATACAACACAAAACTACACATATGCTGACATGTAGAATCACATTGTCATGCAAACTCATTCTCTCTGTGTCTGCTGGGTAATGACAGTGCCATTAGAACTTTCTAGCATGATATTGAGCCAGCTGTCAGTGTTACAGTCAGCCCGAGGGCCCGACTCAGCACCTCATCCTGGAAAAATCAAACAAAACCAAAATGGAAATCACTGTCTCATGCAGTACCCCCTCCCTTTCCAACTGCATCATCCATCCAGCAAAACTCAGGGCTTGTTTTTTTTCTCTCTCTCTTGCAGAATCCTCTCATCAGCAATCTGGGACACACTGTGGAGCTCACAACCCCCCGTACACACCGCTCTCTTTTCACTCAGGAAAGGCCAGCGCAGGACACAGTCAAAGATGCCCATAAGGGAAACACTCTGCCACAATTCTACCAGGATGACACTGGGGTTAGGAAGTCCAGTAGATTAAAATAAATTCCCATGATTCCTCCACTCTGAGTCATTCATTTCTGAAACCTTTATTTTCTCTTGCAGCCCGCTCTCATTATTCTTCACATTCCTTCATACAGTGGAGCAGTAATTTGCAAGTGGCTGAACTCTAAATTGCACCGTAATTACCCAATTGCGCGAGCGAGATTCATCATTTTGACTTAGCAGAGGGCCTCTAGGTGTTACAGTAGAATTAGTGCGAACTGAAAATGTAGCCATGAGTGATGGGATCGAGGAAGAGGAAAACCTCTGACGGAAAAGGTCTCCTAAGAGGAGAAGGAGCTGTACTGCTCATCCAGTTATCTCGTATGGTAAGGTTTGCTCTTGAAGGTCAGTGCTATTTATGAAGCCCTGACTTCAAAATTCACTGGTAAGACTTCTACATGAACTGACTCGATCAGTATCCTGCTGCTGCTGCTGTTGGATAATTTCATGTGACAAGGTAAAATAAAACTGTCAACATCAGAGGTAGCAGAAGAACACCAAGCACCAGGACAAATCCATGTGAATATGAGGAAAACATGACAACACGACATGACAGCAATGTCGCCTCACAGCAAGAAGGTCCTTGGTTCGATCCCCAGGTGGGACGGTCAAGGTCCTTTCTGTGTGATGTTCTCCCCATGTCTGTGTGGGTTTCCTCCGGGTGCTCCGGTTTCCTCCCACAGTCTAAAAACATGAAATTGAGGGGAATTGGAGACACAAAATTGTCCACGACTTTGTTCTAAATAACCCTCTAAATAAACTGATTTAACTTGTGTAATGAGTAACAATTTCCTGTCATGAATGTAACCAAAAAGTGTAAAAATCCCAAATAAACAAACAAATTTGATATATATACTGACCACTGCCGATCAGGAACACCCCACAAGAGTTGCAGTTTTGGACATGCTCTTACCCAGTCGTCTAGCCATCACAATTTTGCCCTTGTCAAAATTGAACCAATCCATATGCCCATCTTATCCGACTCTAACTTCAACTTTGAGAATAAAATGTTCACTTGGTGTATGGCACCAATTAAAAGAGACCGTGATGAAGAGATAATCCATGTTATTCACTTTACCTGTCAGTGACCATAATGTTATTCCTGGTCGGTGTTTTATTACTGGGGTTGAGTGTTTGCCCTCAAGTACTACCTTCTGAATGTGTGTAATTCAGGGCTGTGTCTGTTATGTTAACATTTAACAGTTGACCAGGTAAAACTCTCCTGACCTCTGGAGATAAACATGCCCTAAGATGTCATGCCAGATGTTACATCCTTTCATTAGAAGTCATAATAGTCAGTGTCAAGTCGGTTATCTAATGTATGTGGTATAGACTGCAATGTAATGTATGTGGTATAGACTACAAATGTTTGCTTTTTACAGTAGTGATGCAGAAATTATTTTGTCACATCTACTGTATGACAGCATCTGTGCTCTGTTTCATTAAGTGTCACCGTTCCAGATTAAGTTTGTTTTGTTTTTTACTAATATTATTTTATATTCAAAACATATGAAGAATTGCATACAACAACTATGAGGTCTAATTATAGCCTTCAGGAAGATTTTTGACACATCAGCAGGAACAACCATTAGGGTTGTTCTTTTTTTCTCATTCTTTTCTTCAGGGTTTAAAGCAATTTATTGCACACCCTGTAACACCAGCACATCGCAGACTGTGAGCCTCCTATACATAGAAATAAGGGAAGCACCATAGAGAGGGTTCATTAGCAAGAAAAAAAAAACCAAACTTTCTTGCTATTTTCCCAATTGTGTAATACAACAGGAAGACATTAATTCCCATTACATTCAGCATATAACAGATGCCTTCAAAAGTTATAATCTAAAACGATGTAAAGTTAAGGGCCTTGCTGAAGGACCCAACAGCAGTAACCTGGCAGGGGTGGGGCTTGAACCAGAAACCTTCTGATTAATAGTTCAGTACCCTAACCACTCGGCTACCGTAAACATTTTTTTTAATCTATCAATAATGACAGTTATTCAAAAGCTAACTGTAAAACTTAAATCCCCATTGATTCTGTATAAGAATACAGTAATGGCCCATAGGAATTATTATATATATAATAATTAATTAATTAATACGTACTTGGCATTTACTCAGAAAAAAACATTTGCAGATACCAATATAAAACCCTTCAAACAAAATACTGCTGCAAAGCTAATAATAGATGCTCAAATATTTCATTTCCATTAAAAAAAACATTGAATTATTTACCTTTTCCCCCACAGACAGCGAACTGATCATTTGAGGAACCAACCTGCTGCAAAACATCATAATTCATTCACCTAAGCAGCTTTAAAGCAAGTAAGATTTCAATCTCAGTATATTTTCTTTCAGGGTATGAAGAGTATTTATTATATATTTATTTATTTTATAGCTGTTCAAGACACGCAACATATATCAGAATTGGTAAAAAGTGTCCTTTACTGATCCCTCTGACTTGTAATCACTGTAGACTTGTAAACTTGTAACTGTTTAATAAACTGACACCCAACCATTCATTAACACCAGCCATAAAAATCTTTACTCATCTTCTAGTCTAATCTAATCCATCTTTTATTGGACCATTATTTCATGGACATGATGGCATATTTCACTGTTTGCTGCCTAGCTTTCCTATTTGTCCAGTGTTCTTAAACATTTCAGGGTTGTGATTTCAATTAGATGCTGAATGCAGAACACAAAGAGGATTTCAAGTGATGCAACAGCAAGCATTCACTTTATTATTTGGTGATGACTACTCTAATAATACTATAGTCCAAAAACATAAATGGTCTGGTGAACATGGTGGGAAGGATGCAATTAAAGACTTACTTTCCGGATTTAGTGACATCTGATTTTTGGTAGAAGCTGCAAGCTTGTCAGTTATCAGTTAACCATTAAAACAATCCTAGTCTACAGACAAAAATTAAACTATGCTAAAATGAGGCTGCAACCACAAGTAAGTAAAAATCAAACAAAAATCTGACAATAAAACGATGTGGTGAAACCCTCAAACTCTCCTTGTTAAATGTAGCATGAGACACGTTTGCACTTCTACTGATCGAGGCCAGGAATTGGATATTATAATGCTGCCGTGTATGTGGCAAAGAATAATCTCATCTGTTTGTGTTATTGCTTTGTTTCAGATCTGAAAAATAATCCTCTCTCAAAAGAGCACAGGTGTGAGAATGTAAAGCACTTAAAATTTCATTTTGAACCAGACAGTTTAGTAAACTGATTTCTTTGAGGAATCATATGCAACATATTCATATATATGAGAAGGACTTGCAGCAGGTGGTCTTTTATCAGAGAGGGTAACAGAAGGAACAAAAAAGAAATAATTAATTAATTAATTTGAGGATTGGATTTATCAGCTTCATCTCAGAATCTATACTTTTTATATTTCTTTTTTTTCTTCTAATTCTAGTTTTGTGTTTATTGTTTCAGACCTGAGCAAATTGAATGGCAATAATTTGTAAGATTGCTTGCAGAACTTAGGATGAATTGCCCATATACTGTTTGTTTTTTTATCTTTATAGTTCTTATTTGGATTAATGTATTTAATTTATCGTCTCGCAGCTGTGAGGAACCATGTGACACTTTTGTTCAAGGAACTCAGAACAAAGCCCCCTTTTACTAAACTTGTTGCTCAACACCCCATTACAAAGTTTGCCTGCAGCAATTTGCAAAGGTGTTGCAACTAAAAAAAACTGTCGCTGGGTCGTTCTTCTTCTCAAGATCTATTACAGACCGGTTTCCCTGCTGTCTGCATTAAAGCTACGAAGAAAAAAAATGCAATTACGAAAAGTAGCCTGCTTCTATGTACAGTCATTTACTCCATCGCCAATGAAATGCCACTGCTGAAAGATGAGCACATAAACACATATCCACTTCTCGTTCCAATTAAGAATTGATCCAGTTTTGCTTTTGATTAAACAACATCATAAGTAGTCTAAATTTAAAAAGATATCTGTTTTTGTTTCTTTTTTGGAGTAGAAACCCATTTTTACCTTTTTTACTCAGGCATGCAGAAAGCACTAGATGGGTAAGTTCAGTTACACCCATGTGATTCCAAAGATTAGCAGGTGCATTTTAGTGTTTTGTTGAAACTTGTCTGCATGGCTTAGTGCATGTTCATGTTCTTTCCATGCTAAATTAGAGGAGTCAGATGAAGACAAGTTTCCCACGCCTCTGTATAGGGCTGCACATTGTATCATTTTTCATCAGTCATCAAAATAATTTCAATAATATATTTAATGACTTTATTTACAAAAGAACACTTGTTAATATAATGTTCTGTGATTATTTTGACCAGTCTTAGAATTTCCTTATATGTTTTGTCCTAGTGTTTTATGTTATACAACTGTGTGGCCAAAAGTATAAGGATAGCCCATACAAATACTGACTTTTACTGATAGATGTGTAAAATAAATTCTAATAATTTCTTAATTTCTTATCATTTGTTTAACATTTCGCGTCAGGACATTTCATATTTCAGGATGCACCATGTGAGATGTGATGTTAGATTAAACTGGCACACTGATTGCAAGTCTTGGGATTTTATTGTTGTCTATTAATACCCACAGGTTCACCGAAGTAAAACCTGCTCAAAAACAGGTGTCCACATACTTTCGGCTATAAAGTGTACATGATATAATTGAATACATACATGAGTGGAATTCTCATCAACCCATAATCCAGCTGCACTTTAAACAAAAAGCCTCAAGAGCAGTGTTTCATGCTCAAATAATTACATCCTATTAGGTGTGACCGCAGTCCAGGAACATAGCCGAAGTCTGAGTTTTTTATGCTCCACTGGCACACATGTTGGCAGTTTAATGACCTTATGAATAAAGACATAAATCAGCCAGTTCAGTGCGTCCACAAACACCATGCTTACTGACCTTTATAAACAAACTGCACTATAACATCTGAGCAAGTTCAACAACAGCTGGTGTGCTACTCTTGAGCATGGGCGAGAGGCCAGAAGTTTAAATAAATTTCATTTTAGTGTCCTTTGAAACAACAACAGCACAATGCTTATGGAAACTGAAGTGTAAGTGTTTTTCTGTGTGGCGTGCCAGCTGTTGAACTGATGAGGTCGAATCAGATGTTTTTTTAATGTTTTCAACTTATTGCCATGTGTGTGAGGTGGTCTTCAGTTCATAATCTTACTATATTAAATGTTACTGTACATTTTGGTGATTTATTTCACGGTTAATGGTAAACATTACTGCATAATCCTTTATTTTCATGTTATTTGCATTTCCAACACAAGAAACATTAAAGCGTGTTACATAATACTGACGGACTGCCAGAGAAATTACAGCCAAGCTTTTCTAAGGGCTGAGCTTTGGAAAAAAGTGGTGGATGGTTGTTAGGAAAATCACTATGTACTATCAGGACTTTTGGAAATTGAGTTTCAGAATAATCGTTTATGATTAGTTTGTGATGTGTTAGAAAAAATCTTTGGATTAGCCCTTCCGAACTGTCTATATGTATGTGATTATGTGAATGTGTGATGTCTTGTCACTGATTGCCTCACTTTTTAGGGTGTCGTGATGCTTTTCCTGAGTGTTTGTGGACAAGCTCCAGACAGACGATGATCCTACATGAAAAAAAAGTCTTTTTGAACTGAGTGAAAATTCTCCTACAATGTTTGGAACAAAGTGATGAGCCATGACCCATGTGCTTGCCAAGTCTGGGTCTTAGGAGGATCTTTCTATCATGCCCATGATGGCCTCACCTGTGACCAATTAACCAGCTTACTGTTAAATGTTTCAAAACAATGTAACTTGGAACAGTCCATAAACCTTTTCCTCTTTATTTTCCCGGTCACATAATGCATGTTTAAATGTTCAAATGAAATTGAGTCCCGGAACTCACGGTAGCTAAAATACGGTAGCAAGGCTTCTTAGAAGGCATCTTACTCTAGTTTAAGTAAACAACAATTCAAGATGAGTGTAGTTGCAGCAGGCGCATGAGATTGTAAGTACTGTACGCCTCTGTTACTACTCAAACCATTGCACGTCTTTTAAGCTCTCGCGGGCCACATAAAATGACGTGGTGGGTCGGATGTGGCCCGCGAGCCTTGAGTTTGACACCGGATGATTTAGAGAATGGGTAAATAACAATAAGAAATCCTAGGTTCCAGCACTATGCTGTGTATAGCAGTCATGTAAAATGACATGAAATTGATTTCGTATGACATGCACCTTAAGGCATATGTGTAGACGGCCAAGTACGACATTTGGCATTTGTACTTTGGCTCTAGTATCCAAAGCAACAGTAACTGCCAGGTGACACAGGTGTGTGCAAATACTACAAGATAGCTTTTCACCCAAATTAAACATTTGCTGCGCAAAAATCAATTCATACTTACCCTACACAATACATTGCAGTCATGTGGTGATATTTTATGATATTTTTTTCCTATCCTGTCTGCTATCATTATCCAAAATCAGGTACTGTTAAAATGTTACCAACCACAATGCTAATGATATAATGTAAAATATATAAAAATAAAGAAAACCCCATTCAACCTTGCCAAGGCCTGAACTACCAAGAGTTTATCTCAAGAAATTAGGTTAAATCACTTGTGTTTCAGGACACAAAGCCCTTGTACACACTTAAGTCTGCATGTGCTTTAAAAAATGACTGCCGCAGATCAAGTGCACAGAATAAAATGAAACACCATGCTGAATCTTCACAAAGTGTAATGCTCTGTCATAGTGTGTGTGTGGGCGACAGGGTTGTTTTGATGTTACCCACGCATACTACACCTCGCATGCTTTAGAGTATGGGAATGCTGTGGTGTGATGAAAACAAGAGATTCTGCCAAAATAACAGGCAATCTTATTGTCCCTCTCATCATCCTCATCCATCACATGTATTATCCTGCCTGTCGTGTTCACCCCCCACCTCCAACAGCACACATGGTTAGCCAAACTTGCACTTTGACTTTATTGTAGTCCATAATTACTACAGTATGCATTATTAATATATTAATCAGTTACTACTTAGAGTATGGAGATATGCTCAGGGCACAATAGTACAGCAGTTATATTCCAATATTGCAACACGGATAATTTCTTCCCCACTGAAACTTTTAATAGGTCTGATATATTAGGAAAGAAGTGAACATTTTATCATCAAAGTTGATGTTAGAAGCAGGAAGTATAGACATGCTTTTGAGTTTGACAAGGGCCAGGTTGTGATCACTGGATGACTGGGTCAGAGCATCTCAGAAACTGCAGCTCTTGTGGAGTGTTCCCAGTCTGCAATAGTCAAAATCTATCAAAAGTGGTCCAAGGAAGAAACAGGGCAGCAAAGGCTCACTAATGCACATGGGGAGCAAAGGCTCGACCGTGTGGTCAAATACAACAGAAGTTAACACTGCTTCTGATAGAAAGTTGATAGCAGTTCCTTATATGGGTTATCAATAGGGGGACCAAAAATATTAGGAAGGTGGTCATCATGTTATGCCAGACAAAAATCTCTTAACAATAGTTAAAGAATTAAATATATAAAAAAATGACAAGCACATACATAATGACAAGCTTGCATTTATTATTTAAAAGCTATTTTTAAATACCAGAGTCTAAGATTTTACTTCCTTTGAGGTTTAACCACAGAATAAAGACTTGACCAGTGCAATAAATCAGACCATTGCCATGACAGAATCTGTTATTTGATATTGAGCTGACAAAAAGTAATGCTTTTGTTTCTTGGAGTGGGTGGGACTTCTTTCAGTTAATCAATAGTTCATTTCTTTTTATTGCTGTTTAAGTTTCTTTATATCTCAGGGGAAAGTAAAACAAGCTAGAACGAATGGCAGATGGATGACTCAAAAGCTGCATGACTGACTGTACATTCATCATGATCATCCAGATTTTGGCCTGACTAATTGCTAATATCATTAATTAATAATAAAAAATGACAACAAGCATATAGATGTATAGTGCCGAAATAGCATGAACATGTCCTTTTCTGTGTTACCGCCGTTCTTTGCCTCCAGGGGTCTTTAAACATCTCTAAACACCATTTGGATAAATTAGAAGTACATATTGTTTTATCCTATATCCCAATATAACCTCTGAAATACTCTTTTGAAATAGAAAAGTGCCACACACTATAAAATCATAAGATCCATTTCATGTGCACAATGTGTGCACTTGTAAACCCTGTAAACATGTCCACCAGAGCCTTAATTTTATTATAAATAATTGAATGGTTTATAAACCATTGTAAGCAAGGTATGACATGTCACACATCTAAAGATGTCCAACAATGGTTAATAAAGAATGATCAAGACTTCCTTAATTCCTTAGACTTGGGGCTCTATTCAAGCGATCTTTGGCGAGCCGTCCACCACGCACCGTGCATCTTGATTTTGGGGTGTGGCAGTTCCTCTACACTATCTTAATGACAGCAAAAGTACAAAGGGGATGTACCAATTATTTGTGTGTGTGTTTTGGGTATAAAATGCATTAAACCAATCTACACATTGCATAGGGTGTAAGATAGGGCCCTAGATCTCAATCAGGAATCTGTGGTTAAATGAATGAGCTAAATTGTGATTAGCACAAATACCATCTGAAAAATGATTTGTTTTGTTTTTATTACAAGCTTTGCTTTTGCTAGCAATCAGAATTCTTTACGATTCAATGGGCAGCTTTGAGCAAAAATATTGTTCTTTAAATGAAACAGGTCTGCATATCTGCAGAGGAAAACAGATATTTGTTGCAGCGTGTTTGAAATATAATCGCTCTTCTGTCAGCTCCAGAGCTTTCTCTCTCTTAGCAGCTTTCCACTAAATACTAAAATGACCTTTGCTAAATGTATTTCAATAACAAAGACGGATATTAATGACTTCACATTGCTGTCGCATTTGTAATCTTTGTCTTTTATCACATTTCTAACCATATTAATTAGTAAGATAATACTGGCAGGTATTCTTACTAATGATATTAACCCTGTTCAAGAGACTTCAATTGATTGTTTTTTATGCTATGATCAAATAAGGCATTTGTGGCATGACAGGACTTATAAACCGGTAACACATTGTACAAGGAATTAGTTGCTGGCTCTCCGGATACAGCTAAACCTTAAATCTAATTCAAGTGAAAGGACAGTTATTAAATCTTATATTTTCTGTTAACTGATTTTGTCATGTGCCTGATTGTATTACTGCATTTATTTTCCCACCTAGAAATGCAGCTGATCCATGTGATTCAGACCCTGTAAGATTTTCTGTGCCAATATTCTCTCTTTTTCTCTCTCCAGCCCCATCTGTTCACCAGCACCGTGACTTCATCTCATTCTGAAAATTTTACTAAAATCCATGAATTATATCAACATAAACGACTGCATTCCCCCATTCTAGAGAACATACTTCAAACGACCCATAATTCTTGCTCATGAAATCAATAAACTATGCAGGTGGATATCAAATGAGTATTGAGAGTTTGAATTCCAGTTCGCCATGCAGCCACAGTTTGGCTCTTAAGCAAGACCCTCTCTGCTCCAACCCTGGCTTCCAAACAAGCGTTGGACAATATATCTAAATGTGTAAGATAATCCTTTATTAATCTTACATAAACAGATATGCATTCTCCCAGGCATTCCACACATTCTCAAAATAAATATGCTATACTCAGTCCATGCATGAATTTTGGCCACAGTAATGTTTATATGTAATTTTCATTTTTTTAAGATTAACCACAAAAAATGCAGAGGCAAAATTCTCCATCCAACGTGGAAACAAAATCAAGACCTTATCAACATGCCTGTGGATTTGTCAATGCAAGGTATTGAAAAGGATTTATCTCACTTATTTTTTGTAAATATTATATCAATGTGCCTATCACGTAAATGGACTGGGTGCAGACAAGCCATTAGTAAGTACTTGTTATACTACAACAAAATGTTGCTTCCAAATTGGTAATTAGTGGAAACAAATCAAAGAGATATGACAATTACAATAAAAAATGTTTAATGTTTAATCAGTGGTGGCAGTGTAGCAGCAGATAGTGATGACCTTGCCTCTGGTTACTATATGTGACGAGTCCAAATCAGTTCACTATAAAAATTCCTCCCTCCCAAAACCTGGTCAGTAGCTAGACTGGTTCCCTATTTGTAAGAAATATGCTTGGTAATTATGTGATATCCAGTGATTAACTTAGTGCTCAGTCTCAGCTGGTGTTCAGTGTTTGCTAGTAGACCCACAGTGAACTTGAGAGGAAGAAGGATCTATTAAAGTTAATCAAATGTCTTAAAATTGCGGGTAAGGCTGAAGATTTATATTTATATGCCTTGCATTATCAAAAAACAATATTATTGAATACTGGTAAAGGCCTGGCTCCAACCCCTAACCATACATGAAGCAGCACACTAAGCTGGTGGTCTGCCAGTGAGCAGGAGGTATTGTTTACACTGGGTATTCATGGGCTAATATCAGTTTTCTGGTTTATAATAAGATTCCAACGAGGAAGTGTAGTGATGCAATGTTTGAAACCATAGAAATCCATCATGCGGTGTTTCCATATGGAGGACAGAAATTCAGCCAGAAACTGAGCCAGCCAACAGGAAGACCCTTTTACTTTATAATTACTTAGTTACTGATTATATATAAAGGGAGAAAATCAGCTTCAGAATTAAGCCAGATAAAAATGTTAAAAGCATCCAAGTCAAGCAGTTGAGTCTTCATGCAACTGCATTTCAAGTAGTTTCTTATTTTATTCATTACTGAAATAAAAAAATAAATGATTGTACCCTTTCCATGGGCACTAACGTTAGCTTATTACCTAATGAATAATAAATGGCATTTCTGTTCCAGCTAATTAGACTAAAACATGTTTACACTCTAAATGTTGTTAATGTATCACATAATATATATCTTATTACCAAACAAGTGTGAACCCAAGCCTTTGATTTCATAATTGCGTCCGCACTTACTTTAATAAGGTGGAGATAAACATTGTACTAATGTCCTATACAGGTAGAGGAGGGAATATAAATCAATGTACAGCACAGCAGATTTGTAATCATGTCAGGAAGTATTGCTTTATGTTCATTACTAAACTGAGAAACTGCTGCTACGTGGATAAAACTGTAGCTGCTGTGGCCAAAGTATTATTACAGCCACTAACTGGCCAAGAGTATGTTAATACACTGCTTACTGTACACACAGCCCAGATGCTTTAACCAGACCGCTAACAGCTGCAGATGAATTAATTGTCTGGAAAAACAGATTTGGAGAAGAGAAACTATAGTGACCTGCACATTTGACTTCGGTCCCACTGAAAATCTTTGGGCCATCAATGTCTGATGTCAGAATCTTTGAGTATTTGTATTTCTCCAGATTTTGCTCATTCAGTTACGCATTGGCATTGTGCTTCCTCTATACTGATGCCAACTCTGCCTTGATTGAGGAGAGCGAGACTGACACATGTCCCTTCCGACACAAATGCAGCAGAGGCCGGCATCTTTTCACTTGGCAAGGTGGGTTCATAAGCAATATGTATTGTGTTATAGCTGAGGATCCCACAGAGGTTTTATGCTGTTCTTATCTGGGTGGGATGAGAGCATGGCAAAGATTTCATACATAAAGTAGTGCTTCCTTGAACCTTAAAAATAAGGAAAGAATAAAAGCACACAGTGGCTTGTTAAAATTATTCACTCTCTTGCTCCCCTTTAATTTTCCACTGCTGGATCTCCCTGTCAAATAAACATTATGTCTAATGGGAAATAAATGTTGCTCACACGGTACAACAATGAGCTGCAGAGAACATTTGTCTGAAGTTCATTTTAAAGGTATTTGGAAATCCTGAACGTGCTAATCCACAAGAAAGGAAAATGCACCTAAACATAAATTTTAAAGCTTTTATGTGAACAGAGAACAATCAGCCAGAATTCCTGAACTCAACTGAATCATTAACTTAAGTGATGGAGAGAATACAAAACAGGTCTAAAGCAGACATCAATCCCAATTACACACACAACATATTTTTCCCATATGCAGTGCTGCTTGTCCATGAGGGAATGTTGTGCTTGGCAAGGAGATAAACATAAAATAGACAAGACAGAATCTTCTGATGAAGAATCTTAAGACAGATGGGATAGTTGCATGGGTTCTGAACAAAAGCCAGTAGGATTGGCAGGGGTACTGCCTTATTGTCCACTGATGTCTATTGACACAGGTCTTTTGGCCTTTCCTGTAACATTTGTAGTTCTCAAAATAAAATGAATCTAAAACTTCATTGAAGCATGGAAGCCATAACTGATAACCTATCCAACTAAGGTTGCTAGTTAGAATGCTCACACTTAAACCCAGAATACAACATGATATTGTAATCTTTTAATAGCTAACCATTTGTTATGAGTACTACACACTCAAATAATGTAAACTGGGACTCTGATGCTAAACTGTCTACTCATTTCTATTGGGGCATCATGCCTGCTAGGCTAACTTTTAGTGGTTCAATAGCTAAACTGCTATTTGTCAGTGTTATTTAGATAAACCCACAGTCATTGTATATTAAAAAAAAACCATCTAGCTGACAGTTTTATTTGGAAATTTCCTTGCACTACTTGTCTTGCATAAAATGTCTTGCATAATTCACGTAACCAACCAGCTAAGTATGGTTTATAATTCATACTTGTTTCAGAAAGTTCGTTTTAGAGAGATTTTGTCTGATTTGTCTGATGTTTTTTTATTTATTTTTTTTTACAAATTATTTATAAAGTTGAGATTTCTGATAAGTTGAGGAGCTAAAAGCACCACCAGTCATGTGCGAGAGCCATACATGTATTAAGTTATGAATTCCATGTGAACCCAAGTGTGCCAAACATTGTAAAGCTTTCCTAACATATATTACAAAACTGTTATGAAATTGCAGTAAATTTCAAGTGTACCAGTTCTTCTCTACCGAGGCCTAAGGGACATCCAGCCCCAGTTGCGTCCTTCCTGTCAAACCAAGGCTCATATAGACAGTGTAGTAGCTCCAAATTTAGACACAGCCCAGCCTTCTTTTGGCTTCCGTACAAGTTCAAATGGACTCAACTGGATGAAAGCGCTTTCACTTGCTTGAGCAGACATGCTGTCCTTTTAAGATATAGGTCAGATCATCACTACAGGCTTATTTCTATTATAGGGACACTTTTACAACAATATTAGCCTGTGGAAACACAGTGGTCCAGACTAAAACAATGACTACTATGTAAATAACTACTATGTGAAGGAAAAACTGTGGTAGTAATATAGCCCAGTTACATTTATCATTATTATCTGAAATTATGGAAATAAATGACATGATATGAGCCTGACCTTCAGTGAAATTTTCAACAAGCAGAATGAAATATGCTAACCTAATGTTTTCTAACAAAAACACAGTTTTTATATTAAGTTTATCCTAAGCTATGTCCAACATCAATAAGAAGGGGTGGAATTCGATTCCCCAGCCAGGAGTATGCATGAATTCCCTGTGTCCAAAGATATGTGTGGGGGTGTGGCTGGCAATGGACGGTCTGGAGTGTTTCAAACCTTCTGCCCAATGAATGAATCAAACTCACTCGCATTCAAAACCAAAGTTTACCATAAGAAAGACAAAGATAGACATGCTATCTTTATACAAATTTAAACTGTGTTTATTTAATATATTATTTGTCTAATATTTCCATAGTAAAATAAAATGTATTTCCTAATCAAAGAATCTAAGCAAACAACGTACTAGTGCTACCATCGTTCGTATACAGCTTGAAAAATGATTTGACTGATTCATTTTAAAATGATTTGTTCATTAATCAGACGCCAGCACAATATTACACACATATGAATAATGGTTGAAATATAATTCCCAATCATATGCCTGCAGGTTACTTTACCAAATCCCCTTATTAGTCTACAGCACCTGAACCACTCAAATTACATAATTCATTTTGAACCCATGCTCTAGTTCATCTCACATTGTGCCAAACCAAAAGCCTGTACTAAAAGCATTGAAGCTGAGATGGAATAAAAGTAAAAATCTCCTTGGCACGATGAGGACCGGAAAGCATCCATTCTTTTGTAATGATTATAAAGAAGTCAATGTATTAGTATTAATCATATTTCATCTCTTCCTGCCATGTGGTTTTTATAATCGCCTCAGAAAATGTCAGACTAAGAAGAGATAAGAAGCTCAGCCCTAAATGGGCAAGCTTAACATAATGACTCGTACTGTACTGTATAGTGTGAAGAATTCTCCAAGCACAAATCTAGAATCCACATATGAGCTGATCCAGGAACATAGACGCTCATTAGCATTTTAAATCTTTATGAATCAATTGGCTGCATATGTCTCATACTCGGCTATCCATCAGCTTAATTACACCCGGCCAGGAGCAGTTTAGCTCCTGTCAGCATGGGACCCAATATGAATATTCTAATTATTAAATCACTCCCTATGACTAAATGACTAAATGACTAAAACCTTTTTCACTCACACAATGCCCATACATCTGGTGAGGGCTTTATTTCTGAAACTTTGTTTAAATATTTCAACCTCATTTTTTTTGAACGTATGAGTTAAATATCTACTCTAAATTGTTCCTGATGGGCTGAGCTAGTTGTTTTTTCACCTGATCTATTTATTTACTAGAACTTTAATATCACTTTGGTTATATTCAAGGCAGGAATTGTAGTTTTTCATTACACAAGATTCAAACACAGTCATGAACAATTTTGTTTCTGGACAATTCACCTTACTTGCATGTCTTTGGACTGTCTGGAGAGCACCCAGAGGAAACCCACAAAGACCCAGACCGCCCCTTTTTGCATTAAGGAAACAGTGCTACCCACTTAGCCCCTGTGCTACCCCAGTTGAATTTTTGACTGTAAAGTTTGCATTGGGCTACATGTACATTGCTGTAGATGTGACTGTATTTATTTTGTATGTGTTTTAATTTGATTTATACACAGTCGTGGAATATTTTTCTTTTAGTTTTGCAATTTATGGGCGTAAAAATAAAAGTAATACAAGCCAAACTTTATAAAAGTGGGTTTCAAAGTAACCATGCAGCTTTACATCTTGTATGAAACAGGATTTCCAATGAAATAAGCATGTTTCAAAAAGTTTAAAAAAGAGAAAGTACAGGCACACTGTAAGGTAATACATCCCAGATGACAGATGTTGTGGAAATCAATCAGGAAGGTTGCCTGACCTTTTACAGACAGAGAAAACAAACTTACTCTAAAGGCTGATGTGGAATATAGTGTCAAAAATGTTTGGGTTTTACTAGTGTTTCCACATTGTACCACGACTTGCTTTTATCACTTATGACAGCAAGAAGTGTTATGGCATGATCATGATATTGTTATAATGTTGGAAGCCTTGTGCTCACTACAAGGTTTTCAGACAGAATTAAATTCAGCTAGAGCCTCTAGTACAGCTCATCCACTTTTCACTACTCAAGGATTTTCCAAGGCACAGGCATGGGTTAATTATATATAGTCACGTAAAAATCCAAATGGCTATTTGCAAACACCAATTAAAATCTGCCAGAAAGAGAACTTCTATATATGTAAATTGGTAATTAGGTGGATCTGGTCCAAATTGTAACATTGTATTTTATAAATGTACGTATACGGATGGACTTTTATTTCTTTGTCAATTTCTCATTTATGTGCCTCTCTCTGTGACTCTGTGCTCAATAGTACATTTTCCAGACATTGTTTCCAGGTTTAGTAAGTATACAAAAGTGATGGTTAGGTTTATTTACGTAATATTCAGTTACCTCAATCACCTGTGATTACAGCCCTGAAGTGAGTAAGTAATATGCCTGTTGAGCTCATATACACCTCTACATCTGTGTTTACACCACTCACAGATGTGTAACATCTGAGTAAAAAAGAAGCGTAAATTCTCTCATGCTTTTTATCAAGGTTACCTACATCATTTCTCTGAGGGCTGATATCATGTGTACCATTAAATTGTAATTCCATCCTCTGTGTACATAAAGGCGCAATCAGAAAATGGTCTGCTGCTTTCTGTCAGCTTCCTAGGTTCCTGTTCTGCTCTTTACATTCAGCACGGACATGAGATTTGAGTGAACTAATAATTGCTCATGCTGAACAATAACATAGCATAAATATTTGACAACAAACATGTTTCATTTTTAACCATAGGGGCAATACAACAGTAACTCCACGTGGAAAGGAAATAGATTTTAAATCATGATTTTAGTCACAGCTGCACAAATGAGATACTACTATGTTGACTGTTATTAACATGACATATTAACTATTAATAGCTCTTTAGACTTTGATTAAATGGCCCTCTAGGACTGTTATACGAGGCATGAAAACTACTGTATGTATAACCTCGTCCAAATATTTTTTGAATGAATTTTAAGTGCCTCTGTGGCAGCACATTCTGCTATAACACCAGCTCTGAGATTCTGCCGCCGCTCAGATGAGCACCATCTAATGGGCACAACTGGCAGTACCTACAGCAGACAAGAACTGGCTGCCGCGTCTGCGGAGTGGGCATGACCGGATTGAGTTGGTGGAGTCCTTAAACGCTGTGCACAGACCCCAGTTAGAAGACCAAGGTGCTGTGCAGACAGCACTGGACAAAAGAAGGAGTCCACAAGGATTGCACATGTTGGAGGAGGCAGGAGCAGGATCTCCGGTTGAAGAAGGTACAATGACTATGCTAAATTGGAAGGAAAGGATGAAAGTGAATAAATAAATAGTTTTTTGTGACTGGTTGTTCCCAGTCAAAAGATTAGTGTGTCTCTCTAACCCTACATAATCTGATATAATTAGCTCAACGTTGTACTGAAGTCGAAGCTCTGCAAAACAAACAGAAATACTAGAAGGAAAATGGCACAGGTCTGATGTAAGAAAATTCGTATTGTTTATTAACATTTATTAGTAGTACTACTGGACACCAGTTACTGTACATGTTATTAAGGACACACTGCATAACTGAGTTCTAGTTGTTGATCATTTAGACAGCAAAGGTCAGTCATAATTACATTAAAATTGCCTCTCGGCTCACTTGTTTCTGGCTATTGGATGTAAACTATTCAGTTTTTGAGTAATCTTACTCTTCATAGACTATTATTACTAATGACCTCTGATAGCCCCGGTCCCAGACATATGGTATGAGAAAATCTGACCCATTTCTGAAAGTTTGCTGTCAGTGTTGTGATTTGTGTGACGTGCTGTGGGTTATGCAGTAAATCTTCTGCACTGAGGTTCCAGCTAATCTCTGGTCGGTGCTGTTTTGGCTGCATAGAACGCTTGCAAAGTGTATGCCTTCTTTTTGTGTGTAATAAAGATGATTGCTTGGTGGTTCGCGAACTTGGATTGTGATCAGAAGGTTGCTGGTTCGATTCCTAGAGCCGATAGGTCACGACTGAAGTGCAAGGCACCCAACCTCTAAACTGCTCTAAGTGTGCTCAGTGCCCTCTAGTGTTCACGTGTGTGTGTGTGTATGTGTATCTGCACAGATTTGGGGAATTTTGGGGAACAGCCAAGCACAGTCTAACATTGTTGATCATGTAAGCTTTCATCAGGGCCATCGTGCTGCAAGTTCCCCCAACTCTCTTCCTGCCGATTAGAAAAATACACCATGATCTGTTGCCTCTTTACCCTGAATATTATGAAACGTAAGCTTGTCTGTCACCTTAGATCTAAACAGTGTTGTAGTATACATTTTATTCTATAATATAATAATCCTGTCATCAAGCAGGTGTAGTCTTTGTGGCTGTGATCTTCAAATGCTATGTAAAAAGGTTCCAATAAGGGCTGCGCGTGGGTTGAATGAGGTGTGAAAAGCAATATAGTAGCCTCGACTGCAACCAGGGATCCCCCAGCAGTGGAGGAAAAACTGACTACTTGGAGCAAATGGGAGTAAATTCATAAAAAAGCCAATCCTGTAGACATGAAATTTCATTCAGCTATTTGTTTTGATCACATAAATTGACAACAATTCAACAAGTATTTTAGAATTTTAGTAGTGACATATTAAAAATCAACAGTTTGTTGTTTACAATGTTTGTATGGCAACACAAGAAGCCATTGTGTGCCTGTGTGCATTGACTGTGAGACGGTCCTTAATAAATGACTCAGTTTTTCACACTAGAGTAATCATATGTTTCCCGCTGTCTGGACCTGCCACCTCACACTGGGAAACTTCTGTTGCTGGGCACCACCACAATCTCCCAAATGCCAACAGATGCCTGCAGGAGAGCATCTACTGTACACGTCACATGCTACTGTGTCAAAGCCTGGTAACCTACAATAAACACAACCTACTTGGGGTTAATATAATGCCTGCTATACTGTGGTCTTCAACTGGAATAATACATGTTCAATTAAATTAACTATACTTAACTTTAAACATTATACATGTGCTTTTAAAATGTTTTTGTATTCGTATGTGATTTGATGAACATGAATTCCTAGTGAATTCAGCAGCTCTTACAGAGTAAAGCCAGAACTAGACTGTGCAATTGCCCCCACTGCCTTGCCTACATTCAAAAGCATTTAAGGTAAAATATATTCTTTGGTCACAAGCAAGAATCTGTCGTCTTGAAATGCACAATGTGACATGCTTACTGGAAGGCAATGTAGCCCTGTTGCCCCAAATAGCAGACAAAATAGTTCTGGCAGTGTCAGACATTTTCAATTAAAATCTTATAGTCTGGCATGTCCCACATAGTTGCAACTTGGTGGTTTGCGGATTTTACCACAAAACCCTTATTCCAAGTAATATAAAACATGAAACCTCTAAGTCAGCAGACTATTATACCATTCGGACTAAATTCCATGTCTGTTAGAGAACAATTCCTGTTTACAGCCAGTTAAGTCTATCTGTATTAACTCTAAGGGCTCATGAATTACTTTTATAAGGTACAATAGGACTAGGTGAGATACTGATTTCACAGTATTTGAAACATTCAGCCTTAAGTGCACTTTATAGCAAATCTTTAAGTTGTGTTTTCATCATTATCTGGTTTTAGAAGGATATTCTTTTGTCATCTGATTTTTTAACAAAATCTTCCAAAACCCCAAACAGTCAGGAACATCAACAACAAAAAAAACTTACAAACAAAACCTGGTTAATTCTAAGATGGTTGTTATATGCCATTACGTTGTCAGCAATTACTAAGACAATGTCATCACCCGGCTATGTGCATGATGCATGTGTACTGTAAGGCACACCTGTGCATTGTACAACCTCTGGGCTACATCCACCCTGCATGAGGTCAGTGGTAATAAGAAACTAACAAAACAATTGTATGTCATTCATGCTATGATAGCTGTTTTTTTATTTTAAATAGACTGGTAATTTTCAATTTACGTGTGTGTGTGTGTGTGTGTGAGAGAGAGAGAGAGAGTGCCTATCCAACTTCATCTGTAATGTTGAGTGCTGATAGAGTTTGTAACAAGACGTGAACTTCTAAGTATGACAGATGTAAAGCTGTGTGTTAGTGGAGAACAAACTCACTGTGTTTAAGGATGGTAAATGTAAGAATTTCTTTTATATAAAAAAAGAAATAACAAAAATAAGGTTTAACACAGCCAAGGCTGGTGCAGTAGTCCAGACCAGCTTTATGATATAAAAAAGAATACAACAACAAAGGATTGAGGTAATTAGACTCCAAACATAGCAACAGCGATTGGCTTTAATCGCCTATATTTGTATCATCTACCCTTACCAGTGACTGCGTATCAAAACTGTAAAATTAATATTACGCAGAATTAAGTTGACTGTATTTGGTCCGGCCCTCCACAACAATCCCAGTTTCTCAAGTGGCCCCTGGAAAATGTAATGTGCTCCTAGTCTAACTTTTTTTTTGACAAGAAAGTAATTCTATCAAAACACTTACACAAAAGAATAACTAAAGAAGCAGACTTTGCAACCCTGGTTACCATAACATTAGTCCCATGTTAGATAGATGGATGGATGGATGGATAGATACTTTATTGATCCCAAAGGAAATTTACACCAGTGTTCTCAAAGATTTAACTCTAGTCAGATGAGATTGTTTTTTCTGTTTTTTTCTGAGCAGCATTATGCTCAAATCAGCGGCTTTTAAGACTCTGGGGCAGCCTGGTACAAGCTCAGAGCTGGCATGTCTCGACGTTTGTACACTACCTAACAGATACTCATTAACAATGTCCACTGCCAAGCACAGTCCAAACGTAGCTACACAATAGACCTGTGACACTATGCTGCCCACTTGTGCTGCTGCACCTCATACACTGCAGCCCCCACATTGACTACAACGAGGTGGAAAAAGCCCACGTGTTCCATTATGGGCCATGTTAAAACATCAATACATATTCATTTCAGATGTTGTGTAAGACTTGCATACTGCTAAAAAGTTTACAGCAACAGCACTATGCAGATTAGTTTCCTTATCTCTGTGGTTCTCCACCATTAAACAAGCAAGTGCAATAGGGCCTCGGGAAAATGAAACAAATGTGGCAGTTACAGGAGCATTTTAACATGGCCTTCGGGAAACAAGATTAACAGTGCATGCTGGGAAATGCTGTATTTGTGTAAATTTGAGTTCTAATGCAGTAATGGATTCATTTAGTGTTATTTTTCAGATGAGCTTTCATTTATATATCAAAAAGAATGTGGATTAATCAGTCTCTTGGTCTAAATATGAATGCTGTCTTGACTCAACTGAACCATGCATCAACAAACAAAAGCTCATTTATTTCTTCTAAGCTTTACTGGAAATATGTCTTGTGTTGCATTATGCAAGCCAGCAACTTAAAACACAGCCTACGATGCATAAAAACAACTTGTTTGCCAAAAATGTTTTCAGTGCATGAACAATAAAGAACTACTTGATTGATTGTTGGAAGCAAAGGTTCAATAAACTAGCAAACCACCACTGAGACTTTGGTTAACACATTAGAAGAAAACAGCTGTGTCCAAGGAAAATAAAGCTAGAAAGAGAATCATATTATTGTCCCCTCCTGCTGTTTGATTAAGGTCCCAACAGGAGAGGAAAGAAGAAACAGAAGAAAATTGCATGATTCTCCATTCTCTGAAAAAAACACTACGAGGAAGTCATGCGCTAACCTTTGAAGCTCACCAAAAAGCAGGGATTTGTAGACATTACAAGTAAGGCCTGACACAAAAGGAATTTACAATGAAAATAAATAAATAAAACAGCATGAACCTGCTGTATGAGGCTGCACATGAAGCAAAGGAGAATTTGTGTGTTCTACCGTGTGCTAACAGCTATTTGAATTATGGAATTATTGCCCATCCTAGCTTAATACAACACATCAGCTGCTCAACAGGCCTGACATTGTCTTGGTGAAATGATCATGGACTTCTCAGGAAAAACAGGAGCTTGGATGCAGCATATGTCTCTTAGCATGTGTCGCTTGTATTAATGGTTCATTCACACATATGCATGTTACTCATGCCATGAAACATTATACACCCCCATAGCACGACAGATGTTCCCATTTGTGTCTTTTGCTGACAAGTCTTGGTTAAATCCTATTTTTGCCTTTTAAACCATACCTTCTTTCACAATGATTTGTAATATATAACTCAAAATATATTGAGACTATGGCATCATCTGCCCCTTGCTAATAATATTTTGTGAATATAATGTGGCACAAGCACTGCAAAACAGTTATGGAGCTTTGCTACAGGGTGAAATATAGATTATGTCACCATCCACAGAGGAGAAAAACACATGGTTTTTGACACAAGATGTCAGCCACTAACTGAAGGACATATGAGTCACTAGTATTTCCACGCCATGCCAACCGGGCAGTTTCTGGAATGCAGACCCTTCATGTGTTTTGTATTATATTTAAAACCAAATCCATGGTTTTATATTTAAAGCCACAAGCAAACACATTTACATTTGTAACAGTTAATGAGTTTGGGTTTCAAATACTGTGTGTGTTGAAAACATTTGAAATTGCTTGTCATCCAAAGCACACAATGAGCAAAATGTAAATAAAAAGCTGGACATTCCGCTTCTGAGATTCCAAATGTCTCAGTGCTGGCCCATACATCTTAATTTGGACTGAAGGGATACACAGATGATGTCAGTGACTGGGCACCTGGCCCAAAAATCATTTAACTGGATACACTTAATAGCAGGGTTTCCAGCAAGTTCCATCAACGGATGGATATGGTTATTTTGGCTCATTTAAGAAGAAAAAAATAAGTTCTCCATGAATGTAATCTGTCATAAGTGATCACATATGTGTTGCAGCTCATTTCCTGTCCATATTTCATCTGTTTACTTTTAAACGTAAGTGGCGAAGACATAGTAAAGTATATTTCAGTCAAACAAACTATTAAGGCATAATGTATTGGTCTATTGTATATTGCCATCACATGACCTACACTTACATATTGTAACTCCAATGCTTGAAATCGAATGTTAAATATTTTAACAAGGCACTAAATACAAATCAATGTCTTTGTTATGTTTTAAATATTTACTCCGTAACACGAACATTTCTCTAAAATGGACAGACGCTAGGTAGAATAATGTATAATTGTGTAGATTTACACTAATAAATGCATGTTACATCTACTTAGTCAAACAAAAATAGACCGAACAAATAGATTTCAGAGTAAAGATAAACGCAATAAAGGAGCCATGAGGTCAGAGAGCAACAGTGCCTGGAATGAGTAACTTGCAAATTTTGTGAGGACACAAGTGACGAGGGCTTTCTAGTCCAGACATGTTTCCTATTGAAACATGTTGCACATTATGAAGTTCCAACAAAGGCCATGTAGGGATGCACAAACAAAACATTTATAAGGGAAATAAAGGATAGATAAAGGATAAAAAAAGAGTTTAAAAGATGCCCGCTTTTGGCAATAAACTTTACTTCATTGCTATTGTGCTGGCCACATGAGAAAAATCCCAAGAATTACTATTATTATTCAAGAACAAGACATACATCTTTAAAAAGTTTCACAAACTATACCATAACTCAACAGTGGATTCAGAAAGTGGATCATTGACCTTTTGCACACTTTTTGCCATTTTTGCTACTTATCACCATTAATGAAATGAAAGCCCATTATTAAACTACTGCATTCATAAAGGCTTCAAAACCTTTATTTGAAACTTTGTGAAAGCCCATTCAGGAGCAACAACAATAAGCTCTAAAATACGTCTCAACAAGGTGTGCACACCAGAATCTGAGCGGTATTTCCCATTCTTCATGACATATATCAAGCTTCATCAGATTTAATGGTGTCTGTCAATTAACTGCTATCTTGAGGTCTCTTGAAAGATGTTTGATGGAGTTTTGGTCTGGGCCACTCAAGTGCATTAAGAAAATTGCCCCCAGGCCTCTTCAAGATGACTGTTCAAATAATTGTTGTGTTGAAGTTTGACCTGTCACCCCAGTCTGTGCACTCAATACAGCCTCTAAATATAAGCTGCTGTAACCATTAAGGTACTTGTAATTCAAGGTTAAACATTACTGACAAGATGTCACTGTCGTTTCCTTAAGCAAGGCTCTTAATCCTCAATTTTTAAGACAGTAGGCTGTCACAGAACTGGAGGTCGAATTTTGCTTCTGCTAAATGCCAAAAATGTACATGTAAAGGAATGCGGTTTTCTTTAAGGATGTTCCCGTATTTGGCTCTATTCATCTGTTTCTTTAAGCAAATCTTTAAGTCTTGCTGTGAGGTGACAAAGATATCAATAGCGCAAAGTCAAAGTATCTACATACTTTCCATTATATAGTTTATTTATTCATTTAATAATCATTATTAATGTAAAAGACTCGGATTAATCTGGTTATTCACCCTAAATAATAAAATATTTGGCTCAGCTCTGAAGCCCTCTGAAACCACTAAACACAGAGCAAAATGCAACACTTAGATGGGGCTCTAATCATATAGAAACCACACTCCACTACTAACTCGTTCCTAAGAGCAATTTATATTAGGTGCAAGAAAACCAGACTATTCAGAAGAAACCCATATCACAGTGACCAGCCTAGACACGTTAAGACATTGCTTCTTTCATTGGTAAGGGAAGTGGTTTAAAAAAGAAAACATCTTATCCATACTACTCAAAAAGCTAAATAAATATCATGTGATGTCTCTCTAAAAAAAGATGATGCAGTAAACCTGTTGCTTTGCTCCTGAAACTTTTTGAGACTCACCGCTGGCATTTTTTCCACATATTAGGTGATGGAAAGGTTGAAGGAGACCGTAGAGCTCCGAATCGTTGTTGATGGCTATGTCAAATGCCTCCACGCTGAGTGATGGCATGCCGTTTCCTTGCTCTAAAAGCGCACTGTTGAGCACCCGTGTGAGCACTTCGCGGAATAAGCTCTCCATGCACGCGGCCAGGTAAATGGCAGCGTGTTCGTGGGTCCTGAGTGCCACGCTGCTGTCCACCATCCAGCGAAAGAAGCGTCCTACAGAAAAGACAAGTCCACAGCGCTCGGACTTCCCGCGGCTGTACTTGTCCTCGGTGCTCATGCTGTAGGTCGAAAGCGCACCGAGCGCAGCGGCAGCGCAGTTGGCAGCGACGGTCCAGGACAGCACGATCTTTGCGGCGCTTTGCACTTCATAACGGGTGCAGCGCGCATATCGCAAACTTAATCGCCGAGCCTCCGTGGCTATGCGCACCAGCGCGCGGCTCAGCAGTGAGGATAACCTCGCGATCAGCTCCTGACCCACCGTGGCGCATCTCGGATCCCCGTGCTTGGCTAATGCAGCTTGTACCTCGGCGAGGCTCCACGGCACCTCGTCGAGCTCGGGAAGCCTGGCGCAGTGACCCGGGCACTCCAGCGTCTCGCTGTCGTCTCCCGGCGCCGCGTTCACGGTGTCCGAGCTGCCGTTGTGGCTACGCATGCGGGCGGTCACGCGGCAGCAGGTCGCTCCATGCGCATAGGCTGCGTGCGCGTCGGGACAGCAGCACAGCGACGAGCTCGACGACCTGAACGAGTCTGCCGCTCCGCCGTAACCCGAGTCCAGCGTCAAATCCTCTAGGGTCCTCGCCACCGATTTAGCCCTCTTCGCCATCGCTGCGCTGCATAGTGGTCCGCAAGCTCGGCACCAAGACACATAAAAGTTCACTCAAGGTGGATGAAGCCTTAACGACGGGGTTAGAAGACTGAACAAAGTGATTAAAAGAGCGCTGATGGGCTGAGGTGATGGTGGAAGTCCTCTGCAGTGGTATACCGCGCACAGCTTCCCTCGCTGCACCACAGTTCATAGTGGCTCAAGTAGCTGTAGAAGGAAGGAGGGGCGTATGAGCCATGGAGCGCACCAGCAAAACACCGAGTCCAACCATTCTGTACACCAAATTCACACTACAGTTCAGACTCGAGGATAATCTCCACCTGCAACCTGTTTGTTCCTCATCTAACACGTATTTACCTTTAAGGTCAATACTAAAGAACATTTACAGTGTACCATGCAATACTTTAACTACTACACACCACTGAACTGTTGCCCTACTATTACATTATAAAACGCTACACAACTGTAACTAGAAGGTCACTGGTTTAATCCCCACCACTGCTATGTTATGGCTGTTGGACCCTTGAGCCAGGCCCTTGACCCTCAATGTGTACTGTAACTCCACTGTAAGGCGCTTTGGATAAACGCATATGCTGAAAGCTGAAAATGTAAAATGTAAATATGTGGTATATTTAATAGCCATTAGAATGTACCCTACTAAACGCTGTATTCATTTGAAATATTTGAAATATTTAAGTTTGATAATAATTTCCATAAAGGAAATTGGTTGGGATTTGTATATCTAATAAAGGAAAATATGGTTACAATAATGTAATTGGTTATGGGTATATTATACTATATTTTTAACAATATTTAAGGCCTACGCCAGCTAATACAAATTTTATGTCAGCCAATTTAGCAAAGATTACCCTAAAACAATGTAAGTCTACATTACAATACACTGATGTGGGCTATTATTATTCAGTCTACATGGTACTGCACAATACTAAATTATTACATCTATTATTTAAAGATGATTTAATAAAACCTAATTCGATTAGATTAGATTTCAGACAAAGAAGGATGGGCTCCCCCTACAGGCTCATTGTTTCACACAAAGCTCTTCTTCCTAGCTCTAATGTTTAGTGTTGCCCTTGGTTTGCCCTTGGCTTGAAAATGTAATGTAGAAATGGTAAAACAAAACAAATATATATTCAATAATACAATAAAGAAAATGATAAAAGTAGCTCTTATTGTTAGAACAAATAACAGGTAACAGGGGTTTAAGAACAAACAGCAGATAAGACACATTTACATCAATCAGCATCTTGGTTGGTAAAGAACTAATTAGTTGTATTAGGTGTAGCTCTTCTCAGATTAATATGAAATCCTAAAGCCACATATATTTAATGGTTATTGGATGTGTGTTGTATTCATTTGACCTTTACATACAGTTTATGGAGAAATGTAACAGCAAGTGTTGAAGCAGACCATACGTGGTGTCACATTCTTGAATCTGGACTATTCCCCAGTTCTCAGATTTAAGATTGTCCATGTACTTGTCAACATCCATAGAAAAGAATCGTTTATTTCTAAACATCCTTAGTAAAGCACATCTAAAGCAACCAAGCATTCTTTTAATAACTAATGCATGAATGCAGAGCTCTGTGACATATACTCTTGCACACAAGTATATCTAATGTACTCTTTTGATCAGTAAACTTGATCGATAAATGCGACAGCAGTGTTTATAATCCTATTTAGATGAAGCATATGTCTGAGAAGAAGTAACGAAGATCAGATGAACACCTAGATGAATGTAACAAGACTCTTCTTCTTTAATAATTCATGGCATATGCATAATGTATCACTTTATGCTAAATGAAGAGTTACGTTAAGCCCAGAAGCATACATTACCAATCAGATAGTTTGCTTTTTTATTTTATTAATATATAACTGAAAATTAAATTAAAGGATGTTGACATTTAGCCATATAAAATCTCACCTGATCAGTGCATGGGTTTGGTAAAACCTTAAAATGTTAAATATATTTGATAGTAGCCTGACATCTAGTGTTCACAGGCCTCACCTTCAACTGTAATAAACTAGCTTTCTAAAACAGTAAATAGGTAAGATAAATCCTACAAACATGCCAAATGTTTTAATTTCACAGTGTCTTTCTAAAGACATGCAAGATAAAAATGAAACAGAAAGGACCTGGATCGCCCCACCTTGGAATCTAACTCAGAACCTTCTTGCAGTGAGGCGACAGTCCTACATGCTGAGCCACCTTTTATTAAAGATTTAAATTATTAAGTAATAACACCAGGTACTCCAATAAATCTAAAACAAGTCAGAAAATAATAATTTGTTTGGAAATGCATGTCACGAGACTGTTTTGTGATACTGATGAAATTGAGGCTTAACGAGTTCCTGGACATAGTGCACAGTTCGTGGTCTATACAAGTCTAATCCATATCAGTAAAGTCATTTGTTGTGTGGGAAAACCAAATCACATTATTCCAGAAATATTTGAGATTTGAGAAATATTTTTTTTCTCTCCAAATTAACTCAATGTACTGGCACTGTATCCTTAATGCAAATCCTAAAGGCTAAAGCACCAGTGCATTGAGTTCACTTTGGAGGGGAAAATATATTTCTCAATTATGGCAATATATTTTTTTTTACAACTTCATATTTATTTGTTTTTGCTTACTAGGGTCCTAGATTTGTTCCCCATTCTGGACTGTGTCTGGTCTTTTCTGTGTGAAGTTTGCACGTTCGCCCTGTGTCTGGGTTCCACCAGTAGGCTTTGGTTTCCTCCCACAGTCCAGAAACATCCATCAAAGTTAATTAAATGTACTTAAGTCCATCTGGGTATGCCTGCATGCCCTCTAATAGACAGGTGAACTGTCCGGTGTGTTTCTGACCTTTCAGATCG
>JAYDZG010000009.1:19408365-19419312 GCA_034509265.1 Microcambeva bendego | reverse complement strand
ACAGAACTGAGAGACAACAACTACAGTTTATTGGAACCAAGAATCTTTTAGGAAGTCAGATGGAATTTACATAGTTAGGTTGGTGAAGACAATACTGTAAAAAATTCTTAATCTATGGATAGTAATAGTACAAATAGTATTATTTTTAAATGTTTTATTGTGCTATATCACCAATATAACTATTTCTCATCAATAGTTTTTTTTATACAGTAATCATGCATTTATAACAAATAGCATCTTAGATAAGACCTTAAACTGGCCTTTAAAGCGTTAATATCAAGTTGACCAGTTGAGTGATGGGCAAATATAAGATATTCAAATAAGATATTCAGAATATCTAGATATTCAGAATTTCCACCTTATTTTTTACCATATAGTGTAGTAATAATTAGAAGTGTTTTCAATTTCAAATCAGCATTATTGATTAAACAAAAATACCATTGAGACCTGCAATACAATGCACTGTTTTATGCATCCTAGTGGTTAGGTCATATTACGTTTAACATGAACTTTTTAATTATGAAGAAAAAGTGCAGTTGGATAAAAGTTGACACAAAAGGTTAAATAAGACCCATTACGAAAAAATAACATTTCTAAATGATACAATCTAAGCTTTACCTGTATTTTTTCCTTACAAATTACTAATTAAACGTAAATTATTCTTATTATTAGTACTCACGAGTAAAAGTGTACACTGATGTTTATTAATGCTAAAGACGCGCAAATGAAACAAATTATTCTGAATAAGGCACTCTCAGCTGTGCTGTTGGTGCCCTCTGCTGGCCGAATGAAGTACTTGCAGGTTGTACTATTTTAATTCTTCATTTGAAGATACTGCAACATGTTGCCCTTGTTGATTTTTAATAAAAAAATACTTTGCTTACATTTATAAGCACAAAGTCAAAAAAGAGCACATATTCATCAAAACAGAGTAGTGAGAGCCTTACTGCGCATGCTCAGATTAAACTGCGTAGGGTGCGCATTTTACGTCCGTATACCGTAATATACTGTAGAGTAGACTATGAAAAACTTGCTTCCCATTCCTACCATTGTATGGATGTATGTTGGGGTTTTAGCAACTTAACATAACAACACAACAATGCAACAACAACAATAAAAAATGATAATATTGATATTTGCATCGATATTTCGCCTTAGTTTAATAGTCAATTTTAAAACTACTTCACACTTAACCAATATTATTATCAATAAAGTAATAAGCAAGAAAGTTGTTATTTAAAGCCCACTTCCCAACTTACATGGCCTAGATTAATTAAACAATTTTAGAGCAGTAGAGTCACATCAATTTATCGATAGAATTTCTCCAGAACCTTCTGTCCTCCAAGTCTCCAAGCTCATGGTCTAGTAGTGTCTACATTCTTTTGGTCACACGGTTCATCTTTGAGCTGTTATGAATACCAAATACACATTTCTTTAGAACGCTACTTGACCTTAATACAGCACTTTGCATTTCTCAATATGGGTGAACAAGTTTACCTCAATAAATCATTTTACACTTTCATAATCATGACTAACAGTCTGTGCTCGCAGTGTGTGATACTAGTGAAGACAGAATATTGCTTTAGACTTCTGTTTTTGTTCAGTAATGTAAAACTATTGTTACTTAGTTTGAATAATTCGTCTCAACAAGTACTCCGGGAACACAGCAGTAATTCTCACTAGCTCATTTGCACTGGGTATTCAAATTCCCAGAAATGCAATTAACCAGAAGTGTCTACATACATAGACGATTGGTTTTGTGGTTAACTAATAGCAATATTAAGTGCAAGGTATTACAAAGTGGTATTGTAGAGCATGTTGTCTTGCTAAAGATGATAATTCTATCATGGTAGTCTACTTGTAATAAAAATAACTTCATTATTATTAAATAGTATTTTTATAGTTTTAAATATATCACAGTGATTTTAAACCAGTAAAATTAAACTAGTTTCAGCATGTACGAAAGACCATGCCACTCTACGTATTCTTCTAGGACTTACGTTGGCACTGGAAGCACAATGAAGGCTTTGCCGTTGAAGCAACATCGATGTGAACACCTACCTGATCTCCCTTTGATACAGCCGGTCGTTTCTGTCGAGTGTTCCAGTCTTGCCAGTGGCACTGCCAAAAATAAAAACTCAGGAGCAAACAATATGAAAAAATGTGAGGCGTGCATTATTTAAAAGACATTCAACTGACGTCAAAAACATTTAATCTTACTTTATTTAATTCACATTGTATTTGTAAGCACAGACATGTATACTTATATGTAAAATGAACACACGTACATAGGTAAAATCTAAAAAAAAAAAAAAAAAAAAGCAACAAATATACTGTTTTGGTATACAAAGGAGCAATATGAATGCATTTAGGTTTTTACTTTACATGTTTTCATTATTCGGCTGTAGAAGTTCAACACATCTTGGAGAAAATACTGTCTCTGCTCATTCACGCAAAATGTCATTCAATATTGGTCCATGTAAAGGTTTAATTTATGAAATGAACAAGACAAAGTGTTCTGCTACAGAAATAAAAAACTAATGGAGGAAAAATAGCATGAATAGCTTCGATACACTGCAAGATAAAGAAATGACACAGTATTTCTGACATTAGTGTAAATTCAAATATAGCCATTCTGTTTTAGTCAAGAAACCAGCATTTAGATTTTTACAAGAACTAGTTGTTTGTTGTATCGTATGAAGAGATTTGGATTATACCGTGTTGCAGGCGACAGTAAAAGAGAAATGAGCATATATGTGTGAGAGGACAGCGTCGCTCGGCTCGAACTCTAGACAGTCTTCCCACAACCAAAATTTAGCACAGAGCTCTGCCATCAACCCAGCACAGTTTCACAATTTCTTCTGCAGCACAGTGAGGAACATCCAAGTGACTTAATCCAACATGTGACCTGGTATTTGTTTGGTATAAACCTTGGTACAAATGTAGATGATTTGCTTAATGTCACAGACTCACTGTAACATGCTGTAGCAGAACACAACTGATCCCTCACCAGCCATCCAAATCTTCAATACTAATACTTTAAACTTCAAATCATCCTGGCATCATGTTTACATCTTATGTTCCACCACACAGAACCAAATGTCCTCCTTTAAATATCAGAGGAAAGCTCCTCAAACGTTGAAGTCACCATCGCATCATCCAGACCAAAAACATCTGATCCTAGCAAAACTTTAAGCAGAATATGAAACCGACCATCAACCCATCAAGGAGTTGTACACTCAAGTCACTTGTATTACTCTATTCAATCAGACTTGTCCTTCTTCTTTCCCCCTCCAATAGGAACTTTACTAGCCACTGCTGATCCGACTGCAGTTACTCCACCGGCCACAGCGGATACGCCACCTTTTACCAAGCCTACACCCATGCCAGGAACAGCGGCAACGGAAGTAACGGCAGTCTTTGTAAGGTCCAAGCTCTTCCCACCGATCCACGCCACTCCACCGACGGTGGCCCCGACGGCCCCCTTGGTGACACTGAACAGACCCCCGGTTACTCTAGAAAACATGCCTGGCTGTGCCTGGGGATGGTCCTTATTCGTATCTGTAGAATGATATTAGATGATAATCATCAGTTACAATATCAGTAAAATCAATTTCTTATTTGTTTTCTTTACACATTCAGCCCTGAGTTTAAACAACAATACAAACAAACAGAGAACAAAAAAGAAAGCAATAAATAAATACATTTACAGGACTCCACACTATAGAGATCAAGGAGTGAGGTTACAGGGGTATGGATCCAGCCGATATGCCCCTCAAGAGCCACTATAACATTCCTTGCTTCTTCAAAGCACTTTTTAGCTGAATTTTCTATTATTTTTATTGAATGTCACATTAAATTGATTTCATCCCAAGATTCTTTTATATCATCCCACTTTCTTTTTTAAGAACCGAACATTTCAAGAACAATCGTAATGACAAGAAAAATTATTTGCCCACTCTTGTGGGAGTTATAAGCGAAAAATGTTAATTCTGTACAGAGGACGGTTTATAGTTCCAAAGAATGCATTTCTATCTGTGACAGTTACCTAAAATAATCATAATGTCTTGTGTAATTCCAGAGAAGAGTGAGGAAGTAGAGCTGGCTTAAAATTCTGTTTAACAGAGTTAGTTTGCATATGTGTATATTTGTTTTATTATGACTTGTTTCTAAAGCTGTCATGACTTTGTAGCGCTATGTCGCCATGTTAACGAGTGCTATGCCATATGAGCTCACAACTGACTCAAATGAATCTGAATCTGATTCGGCTTAACCCGGTCTTTTAAACGAATCAGATTTACCATCACTAAAGAAACATTAAAAACTTCAGAACTGCTAATACATTAAGTGCTCAGGTGGAGAAGATGTGTTGAGACTCCACTAGAATGCACAAACCACTGTTGTAGTGCCAGTCTGAAGCCCGGATAAATAGGCAGAGTTATGTCAGGAAGGGGCTCTGGCATAAAAACGATGCCAAATCAATCATGCGGATCTCAATCCACTCTGGTGACAACAGGAGCAGCCGAACATTCCCAACGTAATACTGAAAACACCTAAAAATATCTTACCTGCTGGAGGTTCATCGTTCATGTATGCAGGCACATCATATTGAGGCTCATCTACTTTACTCATTGTATCTCTGTGAAGACATAAAAACCCCACAAGGTTAGATGTTTAAAACAAACAGTAATCAGCATGTTAATGAGCCCGAGAATCTGAAGTAGGAGCTGAAGACGACCGCATGCATAAACAATGAAGGCAAACCAGTTTAAACCAGTTGGTTTTGCGCTCTTGCTGAAACCCTACTGAATACTCTAAAAACTTTAAAAACCATACTTTGAAAACTAATCTGTTTTCTATAAACACACACATGTGGTATGACTATTTAGCACAACCGTACAGCAAGTACACTACCAGATCAATACTCCTAACACAGAGATGAGCCAAAACATTAGAACCACCTAACCATCTAATTAGCTGTCAAGAGGTAAGACCCACTGAGACAAACTCGGTAAGACACAAGTACAGCCATCAGGACTTTATTACCAAGTTCTTGAACTTCTCCACATGGATCAATTAAGAGAAACAATATTTATCAGACAAGTCAAGTCAATTTTCTTTTGTTGCTCCAATGGCCAGTGCTTGTGCACATTATACGGTGGACAGAAGACTATGATCACACATTCCAACACACAGAATGGTTCAATCATATGCATTCACCTTACTGCTGGTATTTAAATCCTTTTCATTTGGACAATTGTAGATGCTTAGTACGTACCAGATGCCAAAGCCTGACAAGTCTTTGTTAATTAACAACCTGAGAACCTGATGATTTGTGACCACTGACCCCTTGCAGAATAAAAAAACATTAGGTTCTTTGTGCTGAACAAATCTGCTGCTTTCAACATGTGTACTGTGAATAATTACCATCAGGCCAAAATGTAATATAACCCTGACTTTGAAATGCGCAAATGTTACAAAATAGGCCTTGCTAAGCACATTTTAGTATGGTGAAAGTGGGCCTTTAACCTGATTTAATTTTGATAAACTACATCTCAGAAACAAGAAAACTTTCAAAAAATCCACACTTGATATTAGCAAGTCAGCATGGAGTTAACAAACAAATTTAGATCATCATAATTGAAACTAAAAGCGGTTTTCCTCAATGTTTACATTCATATAACATAAGATTACAGTGTAACCTCAAACACTCAAGCACAGCCTAAACCATTTCACACAAAAAATCTTCAGTTCAGTTCATTGTCAACCCCTTATCCAAATTATGGTCAGGGAGAGGTGCTGGAGCCTATCCCAGCTCTTCAACTGGCATCAGGCACATGGTAACACCCTCGATGGGGCCACAATTAAATCTTATTTTCCTTATTGAACTTAATAAACATAATAATAATAATGTTTCAGTGGTCTTACACTAATGCATGTGATTTTCCTTATATAATCTAAGTGCATCTGTACATTATTTACATTTTACAATTTCCCCCCCAAACCCCCTTCTCTCTACATGGCCAGATGGAACCTGGAAACAGAGATTTCATGATCTTCTCTGTGTTTTCTCTAAAATGGCTGCAGGACCTGCTATTCTGTAAGTTTACTATTTTAGTGGGACTGTAGATTTTACCAGTATTGTCCGATTAAATTGTCCGCTTTTTAAGTTGGCCACGCTGAAAAAAAAATACTGAAGTGTTTTTTTCCTGTGTGCACAGATTCCGGGCCATGAATTCTGTTCTCCGGTTTCAGTGCACACTAATACGATTATTATATTCATCAGTTTCATTAAAACATAATTGTGAGTCTTTTAGTCTTTAATTCCATCTGTACCTGACAACAGCTCCACTCACATATGCTAGAATACTTCCAAACTACCTGCTTAAGCTTATGTTGCTGTACAGTGGTATCGGTGTCTGGTATCTGTGTAACTTTTGAGTACTACAAGGACATGATACAAAGGGTTAATGATGCTTTAAAGATTGGGTTTAAAAATGAACCTAATGAGATGCCATTGGTGGATTCTATAGAGAGAAACTTGACACAAGTCTTTATAAATGTTAATAGTCTTTATAAATAATTACTGTATTAAAAATCAGTTTAGATGCACCTTCTGTTGATCAAAAACATTGTGTTTTAGATGTTTAGCTTTAAAGCCAGAATGATAACCATTTATTGTTTAGATTAGATTAGAGCTTGGTAAATGTGCCAAGCATGAATAAAAAACCAAAGTCATGTGGTGAGTTTAGTTACACGTAGGCATGAATGACAGCAACGTACCTCATACTGACCATTACAGCCAGTAAGGCTACACATGATCACATAAAGTACTTCTGGCAGACAATAATTTTTACATAACAGATAGAAAATAAAAGTCTAATTGTGCTGTATTCTATTTTTGTGAGCTTAGCTTTGAACCAGCTAGCTAATTGGATAATGATCATGTGTGCATACAACGACGGTTGGCTAACTGGTTTACCTAAGAAATGTTTAACTACGCTTTTTATTTCAATTATATACTAAATTGTAAGCATTTGGAATTGTTGAGCTTTTTAAATATGTTTAACGTGTGAATATGAACGTGTACGAGGTCACAAAACGACTTAAATACGAGTGAATTACCAGACAAACGTGTAGGTTGGTTACGTTGCTTCTTTTTTTAAAATGTAGCTAATTCTATTAAAACTGTAAAAACATAAATAAGAAGTCATTTCAAACTCATGTCGCAATTTCATTGAACTGTGTAAGTAATAAAATTAAAATGTTTTAGTTTTGAACAAAAACAATTTCTCAAGGCTAACTAATTAACCCCACTAGTTAGTTAGTTAGTTATTAGTTAGTTACTGTACATAAAGGGTTTCAGAAACCCGAATAAATAAAGCAAAGCTGAACACAAAAGGTGTGACTGAAGAAAAGCACCAGGTGAATGATTTTACAAACTGCGCCAACAAGACAAGATAACAGAAAAAATCGATCATTACAAAGCAAACAATCGATCATAGAACAAACTTATAGTGCGACAGGTGTTACTGTAGATCGATAAGTTTTACTTCTCTCACTTATCAAATACAAGTGTGGTGCTTATAGTTAGCTGCATGATGTACTCACGTTTAATAGTTGTTTTCCTCTTCGCTTAACTTCTCAGATGACTTCTTTAACGTCCCGATCTCTTTCCACCTTAAAACAAACCCTGTTGCAAATAAAGTAATAAAAGTGGAAAAGCACAGAGAGTAATTTCTATTTGTGGACGATCAGACTTAAAGTAAAGCAAGTTCAGACTAAATGACGTGGACGTGGCGTTTCTACTTTGCTCTTTTTTTTTTTTACCACTGTGGACACATTACACAGGAAGTGACGTTCCACTGTAGTCTCGAATTATCCAACGTGTACTTGTACACAGACTTGTACTTTTACTTTCTGGTTTTTGCTACTCCTTAAACTCAGAAGACATATTTTTCATGCATTTATGTACATGATTGTTAATTCATATACAGCATACAATACTCATGTTCACAATTCTGACACCTACCCTACTGAAAAACAGCACAGATGTACAATGGTTGAATTGACTTCTAACTGGATTGCTATTTTTAAGAAGAATCGAATGCCTGTATTTGTCGTTATACATACAGATGTACGGTACAACTAAATTCTTTCTTCGCATTTCGCAGCTTTCGAAGCTGGGGTCAGAACGCAGGGTCAGCCATTGGACGGCAGCCCTGGAGAAGACAGGGTTAAGGGTCTTGCTCAAGGACCAAAAGTGGCTGCGTAGAAGAGCTTAGATTTGCACCTCCAATCCCTGGTTGATAGCTCAAAGCTCTACCCACTAGGCTTGTCTGTAACAAGAAATGCATAATAGTTCACCATTTTTTGCCACTGTACAGCATTTGTGTGTTTTGAACATGTAACCGGTAACTGCTTCGATGTATGTTGGTTGAAATGCTGTGTTTCTATGTTTAAAAATGAGATAAAAAAAATGTGTGGTCCTTTTTCAATCAACTTTGCAGATCCTTGGACCCAAGTCCCTTATTAAGCAAGCCAAGGACAAGAGTGGGACAGAAACACTCTAATATTATTAGAAACTGAAGACTGGAACTTCTAATGAATAAAACAAAAAAAGTTCATTCTTTGTTAAGAATCATTTTGTTAGTTTGTATGTTTTGTCAGTAATCGATCTTATCTTAAATAAAAGTTGAACTGTATAAACAAATGGTATTTTCAGTTTGTCTTGTGTTTTAGCACCCCTATTGGAAATGAGCTTTGTATGGAAAACAGACACTTGTCATTAGTACAGAAGACAATGAAACCAAAAGAATGTTGGACACACCCAAGTGCTAGTGTTTAAAGATGTTCCTTATATAAACATAGGTGTCCCTGTATAAACACATCACCCATATGCTTTGCTGTTATACAAAGTTATACACCTTTCCCCAAAGATGGGGTGATTCTCTTTTTTAATTTTTATTTTCAACCATAGTAATTCAACCATAGAAATAGTCGTTATTTCCTCAAAGTTAGAAATATACGTTTAGTAGTAAGTAATTAAGTGGATTAAAAATAATACACAGGTGTATTTACAACAAACTTTAAACTCGATTGACTGGACGTCTGTGCTGATTTGAGTGCAAATGCAATGTGATCAAAACCTTTTGTGTAAGTATCTGCTAGGGTAAAGGCTTGATGTGAAACCAGCCATTAAGACAGTGACAATGCTAGAGAAACACATTATCCATCCCACCTTGTGAGCAAAGATGGGTAAAGGCCTGATGTGAAACCAACCATTAAGGCAGTGACAGTGGTAGAGAAACACATCATCCATCCCACCTTGAGATTAAATATGATTGCTTTTCCCTGACAATCCCTGAAATTTCTATTTTAACATATATGTTAAAATTAAGCCATTAAGCCATTAAGACAGTGACAGTGGTAGAGAAACACATCAACACATCATCCATCCCACCTTGGGAGCAAAGATGGGTAAAGGCCTGATGTGAAACCAACCATTAAGACATCAGTCCAATTAATGTAGCTCGGTAATAACTGACAGAAGGGAGTTTATACAGTTATATATGTTAAAATATTATTTAACTTAGTCAAACCATGTTACCTGTTGGGTGTGGCTGGAATCATTCGACATGTATGCTAATTATCAAACCCTCATCCCGGTCTCGCGACTGTCTGGCTGCAGTTCTAGTGGCGGGCCTGTGGAGGGCGTTATAAAGTCTCTGTTCACTCACTGGTGAATTATTTAAACCCTAGCGCCTTTTGTTCCCGCGCTTATGAATAGTGACGCTATTTCCTATCTGATTGTTTTGCCTGTGGTTCAGTACAGAACATCTAATGAGTGTAAACTTGAATTACTACTGAGCTGCAGCTCTGATTCTATAATGGAGCTCGGTAATGACTGATAGAAGGGAGATTTAAAGCCAGGAGGAGACCGATTCTGAGCTGCTCTTCCACCGCTGTATAGCTGCTTTCTTCAACACTGCAATATAAGCATCATTTTAGGTAAGTTTGACACATTATCTTACTGCTTTAATTTGTGACGACATTTATATAAATTGATGGGGTTAAAAAATAATCAATTTGTATTTTATGTGGATCCAGGCAGGGTAGCAATGGATAAAATTCGCCTGTCATCAGTATTCTGATACAGACATTAACATTTACATACAGCGTGATAAGAGTCAATTAATATAAATAGAACCCACAGTGGTACTTCTGTATTTAAATGAATGCACCTTGTGCGCATGTGCAATGTGGAGGTTCATCTCAAGTCCACTGAGCTCTGGTCTTTGTAGAGATCTGGACCTTCACTCTTAACATCAGTAATCATTCTTCCTTTTGTCTGTTTAACTACCGTTTAATCCTGGTCATGGTCGCGGTTCTCTAACGGTTCGCGTCCTCGTACTGCTTGTCTACACCCACCACTAGATGGCAGTGTTGTGTCATATTTCAACTCAAAAGAATTCGAACTTTATGGCGTCAGTCCAATTAAAGCACAAGGGTGTTATTCCAATTAAAGTAAATTATTTATCATGAAACTTATAATGATAATCTGTTTGTATTTACTAGGATATTTATAGTATTTAAAGGGTAAAATGGGGTACATAGTGTACAGATAGCATGGATTACTAGATTGCTGAACTTGATCTTACAAAAAAGTGGTATTTTGTTTTCACATAATATCTAAGCTTTGTGTAAATATTTGTGTGCAGGGTAAAGGAATTAAAATCTGTGCAGATCTGGAATCTGAATTATGCAGTTCTTTATTCATTTAAACCTCTTGCTTTTTTGTTTTCTTCTGAAGAACCATGCACACTATAGAGGACCAAAAATGGCATAAGTATAAATAAATAAATAAATAAAAAACAAATAAATGTATATGTAAAATAACTTTTTTATGTGCACCCTGTTTCATGACAAAGATATATGATTTATTTA
>JAYDZG010000009.1:19353146-19378264 GCA_034509265.1 Microcambeva bendego | reverse complement strand
CTGAAGTGTGATGAATAAATCTCTATATAAACAGATCTTCGAAACAGGAGACCGTTTGGAACTCATCCGTGAATAACGCAACAGAAATTGTTGATTGACATAAAACTATTATATTTCAGTGGCAATAAGCAATAAGAACAAGAATCCATGAATTGACTACTTGAGTAGTCTCCCTGTATCTGTGTGGGTTTCCTCCAGGTACTCCGGTTTCCTCTCACAGTCCAAAAACATGCTCGTGAGGTGAATTGGAGATACTAAATTGTCCATGACCATATTCTATATATCTATATAAACTTGTGTAATGTCTACTGTGTTCCTGTCATGAATAAAACCAATAATTTAAAACCTGATGTTAAAATCCTAATCAAACAAAAAAAGAACATTGCTTACCTGACAAACATGAATACAAAATATTTTCAGTGTTTTCACTGACCAAATTGATAGTATTTTGTAAAAAGATATTAATTTAGAATTTCCTATCTGCAACACATCATAAACAGTGTGAAGTTTACAGAAAATTTATTCAGCAACATCCCACAATAAGCAGGAGAACAGCTAACAAGAAAGGGTACAGTATCTTGGTTGGGTATTTAAGAAAGGTCTACAAAAAGCTCAGTCCCTGCAACCAAAAATGGGCTGTGGCTCACCCCATTGTGCCAAACATTGTAAGCTAATTGTCAGGCTGAGATGGACTTTAGAATACTTTAGAAAACCATGTGCAGTGTGCTGCTGCAAAAAGTAATTTATAACTCTTTTGAATGGAGAAAGCAATACATCAGGATTGATATGTGTTAAGCCCCATTTGCTTCTTTATACCTTAATTTAACACATGGGTGTCTCGATGCTGTTGCTTCACACCAAGAAGGTCCTGGGTTCAATCCCCAGGTAGGGTGTTTCCTGCAGGGGCTGTGGTTTCTTCCCACAGTCCAAAAACATGCACGTGAGGTGAATTGGAGATACAAAACTGTCCACTTGTGTCATGAATTACTACAGTGTGAGTGTCATGGATGTAACCAAAGTGTAAAACACGATGTTAAAATACTTATAAACAAACAAACTTTAACACATACAGAAAGGCCATAAAATAACCTATGTATTTCTCCTCCATCTATGCTGGCCACTTAACCCGACAGCATTGTTGCAGCAGCAAGAAAGCGAATACTTATCCAACCTTACGTCTGTCAGACACAACTGGTTATTTATTTATTTTTTAATATAATGAAAATGTTTCCCTTTTTCACAATGGTACCACTAATATTAAGCTTTACTGTATGAGATACTATATTGTACTGTCTGTTCATTTATTATACAACTGTGCTATTCTGATTAATTACCAGTCAATATGAAATCATGTGACTTTCAGGTGCAAGTGCTCTCATGATCACATATTAAAACTTTTAGTTACACTATTAAAACAGGCAGCTGTCAAAGCGTGAGCAAAATATTAAAGATGGTGTGTAGGGGAAAATCCATTCTGATTCTCCATTTCTGACTTAGTAGCTCAAACGTTTGAATAAAAGTAATAATTTTGGTGAGAAAATAATCAGATTCAGTATATGTAGTTTACACAGTAATGGCTGTCACCACAGTAGTTATGGAGTGCTTTTATTTACAAGAGAAAGTGACTAAAGATAAATGTTACATTTTGATATTCTTTTCTTTTTCCTACCCATAGGGTAATAGGTCCACTGTACTTTCGAGTGCATTAAAAACACACATCTAAGTTAACACTTTTTCTATAATAATAAAAATACAATTTACAGTACAAACATATATAAACAATGCAACAGGGACCATGTTACAAAAGCTACAGCAGACTGTTTAGCATTAACACCAGGCCACAAAGTAAAACTGCTGACGTAAACTTCTCGAACCACTTCCAGTAAAATCGTCAGATCTCAGTTCAAATACGCAATCAAGGGCAAGCCAACAAATAGATGTGATTTAATTCAGTAGTTAACGCCCTTCCTATGACGTCCATGAATTGGAAGTTGGCCAAGATGCTTTGCAGGAAGAGCAACAATTCAAAATCAACAATCTTTCCGTTTCTTTTTAACAGATCTTGGGCTCACCATGTGCCAGAAACACCGTTAGCAGAAGAGCTAAGATAAACAATGAGGAATAATCTTTGTCAATACATCCATCAACAGACACATGATGAATGTGTTTATGTCAAGTAGCAAGATGAGCATCTCGCGAGACATGAGGGTCAGAGACCAAACTTAATTTTATAATGGGATTAAAAATACCCATGGGGAATCACATGGGGAAAACTAGAAAAGGAAGTAAAAGGCACATATGGGCTACAGCTCTTTTATCACATTTGATTCTGCTTTAGAAACAGCTGTTTTGGCAGCGTTCACAGTGAGCACCCTCTGACCAGATTCTATTCCTTCGCCTTGCTAGAGACAAGTCCTCAGGGCTAGTCTTGGATGGATGAAAGTGCAGCTATTTTGCCCATCCTGTCGTAGCTTCTCCGTTAATGTAAGCAAAGCCGGGAAAGTGTTGTGCATGCTCATATTCAGAGTTTCTACGTGGTGCCAATGGCGAATACATATCCCCTGTTGAGGCATAACGTGATGAGTGCATAGGAGGGCTGGAATAGCAACTGTTGGCTGGGGGTACATCTGACCAGCGGGGGGTTACAGGGGTCGGGTGTAACCGAGGTGAACCACCCATCAGACATGGCTCCATGCGTGACATCTGGCTGTTCAGCGGGTACTGTAAAACAGAGGGAACATTACAGTCAGGGCACATTTGTGTGCATTAATAAAATGAAGAAAGAAAACATGGACGAGTAGGGCCAAGCAACATAATGTTGCAAAGCTGTTTTTAAAATGTTGTGAACTGACCTACAGGATTATCACTAATGAGGAAACTCCATTTTTCACATGTCGAATTGTGTATCAGCAAATCATTAACTAGTATATTCTGAATGAACACAGCCCAGCAGAACATTATATGTTTTGTATTGCCCCCTTGGTTATGCAGTTTGTATTATGAAGAACCCAGGGCCTGGCTTTGAAAGGGCAATAAAAGTACCAACGAATTAGTGCAGGTCCTCAAAAACGTCATGCAACACCAAAGAGTAAAAGAAGTGCTATTCTTCGTGCTTGGAATTGATAAAGGAATTATAAAATATATTTATACAGAACATTTTTAAATCACATCCACTTATATGCGATGTTTATGGTTACCCCTCAGAAATACAAAATTTAGTGCAGGTGTTTGCCACTCATATATCTTTTCAAAAAGTATTGACAAACATTTTCATCGCACTGCCTGATCTTAGTTTCCCACAGACACACTCCAAAACACTTCCCTTGAGAAGTAAAGAGGGGCTTGCTTTGTGGTCATGATTAATAACTTATTTCATTAGCTGTCAAGAAGATGCTTGAACTGATATATCATGTGTACCCGGCACCTGTCCTGCTCCTGTGGGTTCAATACACAAAGCATGTATTTATTCAGAATTAGAATCAGAATTTTCCTACTCCTTTAATCGTGATAGGTTCTTGCAACAATTTAGACTGAATCCTTAATCGGAGCAACACACACTTAAAAATGAATCCCTCTTCACACCTAAATTGTTTAAGCTTTACCCATCCACCTCCAGACTGTCAGGTGGTGAGAAGACACTGGAAGTTCTTGGAAGAAATTTATATACAGGGAACACATTGGAAATGGCAAAACTCCTTACAACAAGTGACAACAGACGTTAATCAAACTTGTGTCCTAAGGACCCATGTTGCTGTGTGGTAAGCACTCTACTAGAAGCACCTGTTTCTATTTGTGGCTGCTATTTATCTTATACAGAAAAACAAATTTGAGAGCTATTACTTCTGTCTCATCATATATAAGTTTGTTTAAGTAGCTATGACAGACAGACAGATCCTTTATTAATCCCAAAGGAAATATCTGATAAATCATATCTATTTATACTATATACATATTTGTTAGATAATGTCATTATTGTTAATATTGCTTATGTATAATGTATGTATAATGTATAAGGTTGTAGCATGTACAGCGTGTATTAATCTTTGGTTACCAAGGGTAGCTAAAGCAATCATAAACAGAAGTCAAACATGTCAACATGTGTCCCTATTAAAATTGTTTCTGGCCTCAACAAGAAAAAAGCATAGTGTTCCAATTGTTTCATCTCAGTCACTTCCTTCCAGATTGTGCCACTTAGACACTTGGACATTGTGCCCATTTTAAACACACGGAAGAAAAGTGACAGTAAAAATCTCTTTCTTGCTTCAAAATAGAAGCGGCTCACAGTCAAAACCATTATGAGGGACTACAGCACGGAAAAAGTAAGTCAGTCAGGGTCAGACAGCGAGATTTGAGGCTTAGTGACCTCTTGTTCAAGCAGAGAAAAGAGGCCATTGAATAACAATATTTTAATAAAGCCGTTCTCAATCCGGGCTCGTGCTGGCTGGCTGTGCGCTCTGAAGCAGCTATTGAGTGCTGGGTGGAGGGGTGCTGTGTGGGCCGACTGTCAGAGATCTGACCAGGCCACCTTTTAGTGCCTGCATCCGCTGTAGGGAGACCAATTTACCACCGTCCACATGGTCAAATCCAGAATCTGGTGGGGTAAGAGAGCTCTTCACAGGAAATTATTGTCCTCTAGATTACAATATATGATTCTATTGAAAGAAAAGTGTCTTTATCATGATTTAATTTAACCAATACCAGTTTCTCCTCAAAGTCATTCAATATCTATTTCAGCACTGCTTTACTCAGGACAGGGTCACAGTGGGTCTAATTAATTAAATTAAAAAACGGAAACACTCTAAACAGGTTATCAGTCGATCACAGGGCCTGGCTGCATGGATTGTTGGAGGAAAACAAAAGCACTTGCAGGAAATCCATGTGAACACTGGGAGAACATGCAAAACCCTTGGCTGCCCAATCAGCAAACAAATCTGGCTCTTTTTGCTGGGGGGGGGGGGGTATTTTGATTACTCTAAAGGTAATGAGAACATGGTGCTGTATAGTGGACCCAAACAGTGGTATAGTCACCACAGTGGCACGACAATATACTGGTTTGTACATCTTAGTACCTAGGGTGATGCTCAATCAACCGGTGGCAACATAAAGTTTTGAACTCGGGAGTTCAGACTCTCGCCGCTGGTGTGCTAGCCGAAAATCTAGCTGCACCTCCTGGGCCCTGATGTCTACTGACATCTTCATATCTACATACATATTTATGCAAAACATATAGTTCAAGAACACTAGTTTATTCTTGAGGTAAAGAAGTATTAGGTGTATTATTATTAGGTGGGTTTCTTCCAACAGTCCAAAGACATGCAAGTGAAGTGAATTGGAGAAAATAAATTTGCCATGACTTGACTAATGTTTAACTAATTAATCATGGGTAAAGAGTGTAATGAGTAACTACTTTTCGTATCGTGAATAAACCACAGTGCAAAACATGACTCTAAACTCCTAATAAATAAATAAAATACTTTAATAATTGCTTGCTCAGTAACATTCCTGGAAAAGAAGCATATCGTAAAAGAGCTTGGACTGAAATAACAAGGGGTTCAACCACAGGCTAAGCCTACCACTCTGCATTACACAAGGCCCAGTGTTTCATATGCAAATTGATTTAATGTGTCATTCACTATTCTTATTCATATTAGCATCTCTGTCTGAGTAACAAACCCTATAAACTACTATTAAGCACAAAGTTTGGAATACACTTCCTTTACTATTGCAATTGACAGGAATACACAACTATTATGCAGCTGTTTTAAATCAGTACAAGTCACCACAGCTGCTCATAGATGTATATTGGACCAAACAAAGTCTAAACCGACCGGATGTAAAGATACAGCCACATTAACGGACTACATTGTTATTTCATTTGAGCCAAGACATTTGCAAGATCTCAACTAATGAACCCTGACTGATGAGGACAACTGACCTGTGCAGAGGTTCGATGGTAAGGGGAGTAATGCAGGGGGCTGGAGATGCCAGCTTCATGGGGTAGACTTGGGGGTAGACTAGGGTATTGGCTCTGAAGGGCAGGATGATGCTGGTTTGCATAGCTGCTGTAGTTGTAGCTGCCTGTATAACTAAAAAAAGAGGAAATAATTAAAACTGTTTGGAAAACGGAATTCTTATGAATCTTTTTCTGTTCTAGTATTTTATGTCACTTACCCATGCTCATCTCTGTGCGGGTAGACTGGCATTCTGTGTGCAGTTGTGGCAGGGTGCACTGGGGCACTACTCCGCATACAGGACAACTGGGATCCACCATCTGGGGGGCTTCCTCCTGATCTGGTCACTGTGTATGTAAGGGACCAGGTATATGACTGAACAGCTCCTGGTTCAATACACACATACAGAAATAGTTTTTCTATATGGATTGTTTTACATTTAACATAAAGAAACAACAGAGTAAAGATAAATATTGTGTGTTTTTGGCTATTCAGCTCTGAAACCATGAGCATCATTTGTCTTCTCTGGCTATAACAGCCTCTACTCATCAGAAAGAGCTTTCCTCAAGATTTTGTGTATCTGTGAGAATTTTGTGTATCTGTGAGCAAAACATGTGAGGCCTGTCTTGCATTCAATGTTCCATTTTATCCAAAATGCTTGTAAGGCTCTGCGTCACTGTTCCTCCACATTAAATTCATCAAACTACACTGACCAGGCGTAACATTATGACCACTGACAGGCGAATTCAATTACACAGATTATCTCTTCATTGGAACACCTTAGTGTGTGAACAAGTGAACATTTTATCCCCAAAGCTGATGTCAAAAGCAGGAAACACTGCCTAGGAATTGGGCGAGTTATGTCTGCTAATTTGTGATCATCTCCAAAACTGCAGCTCTTGAGGGGTGTTCCCGATCTGCAGTGGTGGTCCAAGGAAGAAACAGTGGTAACCGGCGACACTATATATAATTAAATGTGTGTATTTAAATAAGCATGAATGTATTAAACTCTTGTTTACCTGAAGTAACAGATACACAAGTGTTTTCTGGAGAATGCACTGAAGCAGGGGAACTGGTAGCTGGTACTCCTACAGAGGCCACCGACTTGGCAGGAGAGTAGGGTTCCAGTGGCATAGAAGTGGGTGTGCTTTCAGTCAGCATTATTTCCTCACTACTGTCCGCTGTGAGAGAAAACAAACAGCTCAGTTTACTAAATAATGCAAAAATATCCAGCAGATATGCAGTTTTTATAAAATAGCTTTACTCCGGAAGGCTATTGGATGTTCTATTTTACACTTTAAGATCCAAAGACATCATAAGCAGCCTAAAATTAAATGAAATATTTATTATATGATGATCAACCCACAAATACTTCAAGTTTGTATTAGCAAAAATTCTAGCAGGCAAGGTTATGTACTGATAATTTAGCCACATTAGCTGATGATGTGGATATTGCTTGGCTTTAGCATATGTTGAAACTATTTGAGAAATTTAAGTGAAAAGAAAATATACACTATAGAAGAATGATGTTGTTATTGGTAGGTACGTCGATTATATAGTATACTGTGTATAGGTACACTTGTCTACGAATGTAGCAAAACATATAGATGTATAAATGAAAAAAAATCCCCTACAAAGATGGCACTTTTAATAATTAACATCTACTTATTTCTTAGAAATTGTAAATGATTATGTAGTAGCTTTTTTAAGTGTCAGACTATTTTGATAATAATATAAATAATATCTATAATAATTGATTATTACCACTTGTTGTTTCCTCTCCCTTCATGGCTCTCATCAGCTCATTGGCTCTCTCCTGGCAGTGTAGAGACTCCAGCAGGTACAGCACATAGTCATCAAACATCAGGTGAATGAGGTGAAATGAACCTGTTCAAACACAACAATGAACACATTCTATTTCGGGATTCTATTTCGGGATTAGTAATTAGCCTGGCTGCTACTTGCAACCATCTTATGGCACATATATGACTCACCAAAGCTGGGGGCGCTGTGCAGTGTCATATCCCTGATCACTCTCGTTCCAAAACACGACCACATTAGCAGGAACTGCTGAGCGACCTTCTTTAAAGATCCGGGTCTCTTCCCTGCCACCTAAAAGAAATATTAACATGAGAAAAGCCTGTGGTATGGTTGTGGGGGCCTTAACCTTTAGGTCTATGCTGTGGTCGAACCCACAGAAACAAAAAAACATGTCAACAAGTCAACTGTTTGATTTTCCCCTGGGGACACACCCTCCCATTCAACTATTGTCTGATAGCTAGAGGATGTTCCCAAGGCGACCACATTTTTACAACCCTATATTAGCAGTATAATGGCTGAAAACAGGGGCCATGAAGACATCATTAAGTTGGGAAATTGCATGGCTATAATAGAATTGGAATTTAGATGGATGGTTCACGTATTGGGGCAATTAAAGAGGCAAAAGTTCTGTAATATGGAAACTCGCATAATAGTAAAAACTGCATTTCAACCTTAAGACAAAAACAAGCTAACAGAAAATAAAACTCTTAATATAATTGTGTTTTTGTTTATTGATTATACATTAATAACAGTAATAAGCAAAGTACATACACTATTTGCCCAAAAGTATGCATACCCCACTGTCAGTGTTAGTTTTATGTGAAGGTCTGCAAAAACAAAATCATGACCTTAAACTTACTTAACACTCTGAAACATCCTTCTCATGCTACATTAGGACCTGATCTAAAATGCTTTGTAACTGAATGAACACAAGATATACTTTTAATGTTCTGGAAAGTTTATCAAAGGAGAAGGGGGTGTTACAGCTGCAATGGAGGGGGCAACTCTAAAAGATATCCACAGTTTCAGAATGGGATGTCCAGCAAACTCTTGGTGAGGTGTCCACATACCATTGGCCAGCCAAAGTTTAGAAAAACTAATTCTACACTAACCTTAACGACACATCTGTCCACCATAGAGTCCAGCCACTCAATGTATGCTTCAATGGGAGATTGATCCTCCAGCAACCGATCAAACTCCTGATACACTAAATGAGAGAGATGAATGAGAAGAATTAGGTATGTTAAGCCTTGTTCTGGATTTCTCCAGTCATATTAAGTATCAGTGGTGACATAAAAACGCTTATTTAAAAGAAGCCTTACTGTCATTTATTAAACAGATAAGATAATTAATTTAGACAAGGAAAATGTGAAAATAAAGATTCATAAAAATTCCCAGAACCCCATTTCTGTATCTTGAAACTAATACATTGGGTCATGCATTAGTAACACCCAATCTATGAACTCTGACCTTATGAGCCATTTCGGGCTAGCCGCTGAAATGCTCACTGGGTGTTAAAGCATTAGGAGAAAGTTGGTTAACCTCTCAGCAGCCATAATTAAAGGCTGTCTTTCACGACCGTGGGAATGATTCAGCTCTGGGTACGAGCTGCTGACTGACATCAGAGTGGAGTCAAACATCACATGTACTGGCAGTGAATAACTAGTGGTAATTGTAATACTTAATATTAATATTGGGCTATAAAGCATTTTAAAAATGCTTGTAGACATTAAAGAGGTGGTACTTATTACAAACATACTGCCGAATGGAACTTTGGGCTTTGATTATATGACAGTTTCAATGCTCCTAAACTGTCCTATTAATTTACTAATTATTATAACCACTGTAACAATCTACATTTATCAGTAATTGTTTTTTTTATGTTCAATTAAAAATTGAAATAACTCATCTACTACATTAACACGACCAAACATTCTTTCAATAACCATTAAAAGCAAGTCACTGACTATAGCTTACTCTTCAATAGATATCATAGATAATGTTCAATTAGGCAGTTCTATTCATATTTACACCAAAAGAGAATGGGTCCTTGGAAAGTCTGGTTCATCTCAAGGTTCTGGGTTCTGTAAAGTTGCTGTGAGTTAATGTCTATTGTAAAAGACGCTATACAAATACATTTGACTTGACTTGATGTTTTAGCTACGTCAGGGACCTTGTCATACCTGTTATAACAATTCAAATATTTGATTTCCCATCTGAATTGGTTCCTGAAATATACCTACCTACTCTTCTACATAACCACGACCATGTCAATTTATTATTTATTATTCTACAATGATTTTACTCTAGTGTGTTAAAACAAGAACTCACATTCGATGATAAGTCTTCTCTGTTCCTCTCGTGATTCCTCCATCGTGTAAAGTGTCTGCTTAGTGATGCTGTTAAGATCTACATTTCTCCAGTCCTCTAGCATCTGAAAGGTGATGTCCGCACTGTGGATCACCGTCCGCGATGCCTACAGTTAGAAAACACGCTGCTCATTTTGCGCATATAAACCCCCCCAAAAACTAAAAAAGAAAACCCAAAAGCTATAAAATCCAATCTTACCTGACATAGATGATTCAAGGATGTTTGCCGTTTGAGTATTTGAGAGAATCTCCGTGACACTAAGAAATCAAAATGTAAGAATTTGTCAACATCAGAATTTGTGTCCGGGTCCCTACCGTTAAATGTTAAATGAATTAACTGACTTACACTCAAACTTGATATTGCGCAGGTTCTCGGGTAAATCGTGTAGTGCTACCTTTAGCCACTCGTCCAGCTGCTTAGCAAATTTCCTGATCACTTGAGTCAGGCTGCCAAAAAAGCATTCATACATTTAATTCTTCCATTTTCCACAACCTAAAATAAGTTAGTTTGACACTTTATACAGTGCTGTAAAAAGCTGAAGAACTAAAGAATTGCTAGCCTGAGTTAACGTCAATGCATGTGAATCTACAAACAACACAGGTGGGACATTTCATCTGGTCCAAAGAACATCATACCAACTGTCAAACATAGTGATACCCATCCAGGGCTGCTTTGTATCGACATTACCTAAACAGCTTGTCATAAACTGAACAATACATTCTGCTCTCTTTCAAAACCAAAAAAATGAAGAGTCTGCTAATCAGGTCATAGCATGAAGCTTAAGCACATTCGGTTTATGCAGGAGAAGCAAAATGACCATGTATGAGTCTCTTGAATGGTGAACTAGTAATCATGCAGAATTGTTACTGTAACTGGCAGCAGACACTCACCTGTCAGGTAAAGCCTGCAGGACTGTAGGCATCAGAACTCCAGATATGGCTTTGTACAGGATGGAATCACACACACCTACGATGTTCACTACAGTAGATGAACTTAACACAGGCAGCATGTGTGGGGGCATGCCTTGCCAAAAGTGCAACAGGAAGCTTTGGACCTACACATACACCACATTATGAATTACAACTACAGACTACCAAATTAAGCACATGTTAAACAATTAAGGACTGTGTGGGGCTGTAATAATCCAGAATAAAACAGGATTTTATATGCACTAAAGGAAAATTAGTTATAAAGTAGATATAACTGGGTTTTTAGTTCAGATGGATGTTGACACTCATTAGTTTGTTACTCTAAATATAAGAATGTCTTAATTAACTAGAAAAGGGTAAAACTCATCAACTATTAAATCACACAATAAAAATACCCACAATGTTATATGATTTAAAAGCAGGATTTTAAGCTTGTTTGAAGATTCTGGAAGACACATACCTCATCAAAATTGGCACGGATTACCGTGTCTAGTATTCTCTGGCAATGAGTCCTGTACATCATGATAAATGTTGAAACCTGAAAAATAAAAAAGCAAAATTCAGTGGAAGTCTGAAGGTTTTATATTCTACAACCAAACACAGTCGTGTCCTGTGGAGCGTGCATAAAAAAACAAGACAAGACAAAATACGCTAATCAATTCAAATGGTTCCTGCAAGAATTCGTATACAGCACCCCGGACCTAAGCTTTTTCTGAATACAGTCTTAAAACAGCACAGTCACACCTTGATATGACTTCAAATACAGATTCACTTTGCATTTACACATTAAAATTTATTTTACACATAAACATATTAATTGTACTGGGAATGTTCACAGTAATGACGTTAAATTAAACTCTTATTTATGTAATTGATTGTTTATTTCATTTCATGTTTTAGCACTTTTTATTCTGATCTGGGCCGAAATGGTTCCCACTTCACTGGAATGACCTCCCATGGTCGGACACAGCAAATCATGAAACCCAGTTGGCCGACAGAACTACTGGGGATTCTTTGTGATTTGCCACTGCATTAACCAAGGTTATTATAACTACAACAACAACCACTACTATTATTACTAGAATTACTACATTAGTAAAATGAGTAACAAGTAATTGAGCTTATTAGCAAGCTTGAATGACTTCAATAATAAGTATTAGAGAACTAAAATAATTGACTCTCCCTCTAAACATTGTTCTTAAATGGTTTTAATCTCTGGACAATTAATATGAAGTTTTCTTTTATTCTGTCGTTCTAAGGGTTATAACATTATAAATAAAGCTCAAAACAACTGTCACATAAAACTCTTTATTCAGTAATGCTTGCCACAAATGTTAGCCCAATGAAGTGTATAAAAAGTAGCTTTGGAAATCAGCAGCCCATAAAGCATTTAAAATTACAGCTGGCTTTTTAAAGCAAGACAGCAAGAGGTTGTATTTTGTTGTGTGAGATCTTATTATCTACTTGAAAGATTAAGAGTTCGTTTGCACCAGGCATGTAAATCCTCTGTGTCCCTGTTTAAATCTAGACCCCAAAAAGGTGCAGGGGGCAGATGAAAGGGGCTGAGAAAAGAGGGGGCAGGGTGGTAGGCGAAAGTCATTGCTTTTTAGGGCTTTATTTACCTTCTCCTCTGGCAGATTGGCGGGCAGATTTAGGTCTTTGACATTTGGAAAGTCCGGTAGCAGAGTGCCCAGTTTGGAGCGTGGTGAATACGCCACAGTCTGCTTTGTTACCTCTTTCTTGCCTGTTCCGTTTACCCAGGCGGCACCTTTAATAGAGTACATCACATCGTAGTATTGTGAGGTTTCCTTTACTGCTAATCCATAGTAGTGGTACCTAAATGAATGAGAGAAACAGTTCAACATTTAGATGTCTTAATTATAATAATACAATGTTTTGTAGCTGTGATTATTGAACTCTAAAGTGTATACAAGATTAACAGTGACACTCCACTACAATGCACTATAATAATTAATAAAGAAAGAATAAAAGAAAGGTTATCTGGTTGCACTTTTTTCAAAATGTTTTAAACTGTTCCATCACATTTACTTTCAGCAACGTTGTTATTCTATAGAACTTCTCTAGAACTAGAATTAGTTAGCAATTCAATAGTCTCTATATTTTCAAATCAATATGGTCCTTTTTATTTTTTATTTTTGGCCCACTATCTAGAAATCAACATTTTCCATGAAGATGATCTTGTACACACAGATCACAGCACACATATCCGTTGTGAATCACTCTACCTCAAATAAGCTTGAGTCAAGAGATCAGCTGTGTTTCTGGATGCACTTTTTTACAACGTATTGTGCAGTAAGCACAAGTTTAAGTTCATTTACAGTAAGTTGTTTTAAGCAGTGTCATTTGAGAATGAAAGTCATGATCATTTAAGATTGATTTGGCACTTTATTCACAGATTTCCCCCCATTATTGAATCTTCATTGCTGTTATGGAGGGTAGATGTTGAGTTCCCAAATTCCTGGATTTATTTATCCTTTCTTGTCAACCATTGCACCGTTGGTTAATACTCCAATATACCTATTTAAACTTTTTTTATTGTTGTATTGTTTATAATATTTTTATTAAGAGAAAGGAAAAGCATCATACATTATTAGAATAGTCAAAAAGCGTGAATACTTACTTTGATTGGCCCCTGGTTCCCAGTCTTCGTGTGGTTAACTGAGGAAACTGTTGTCTTATTATCTATTTAGAATAGAAAATAATGCCTTTATTTGTCATATATACATATGTACAGTACAACAAAAAAATTTTGCGTATCCCAGCTTGAACCTTGGAGTTCTGTGTTTCAAAAAAACCTTTCAACGTTTCAGTTGATAGTCCCAAGCTCTACCTACTAGTCCCTATATGGAGACCAGAAAGACATGTTTCCTTTTTATCCTCTTTTCCTGTGTGTTGTATAGTAGTGTATCTGAAGTCGACATTTAACAAATCCCCACTTTTCTAGAAATTGGATTTGTAAATCTTATTTTATTTAAATTTTATTTTTTTTAATATATTTTGACAACAAAATTAAAGTCCAAGTTACATAAATTCGATTACATATACCTTGTAAAACGCAAGTAACAAGCATAATGATGTTCCTACAGATAATGGGTACATAAACGCCCCTTTCTGTCCAGTTTGCAGTTTAAATGGAAGATTAATGAAACTTCGTAATTTATGAAAGATTCTCTCAGCTGGACCAGCGAGGTTCCTGCCAGCTGTCACATTCACAACATCCAGCTCTTCTTTGCAGCTTTTTTACTTTTATGTCTTTTTCTGTTCTGTTTTTGTCCATAAGATTGGCTCCTTGGTCCAGCTCCCGGTGCAGAACCTTTAGCAAACAGTGGAGCTCTCTATTGTGTGGGATGAAAAAAGGGGCCAAGCTGTGAAGTTTCTGTCAGGCTCGGCTTGATAAATGAGCAGACAGGGAGGCAGCCCCAACTCTCTCTCACTTTTTTGTCCAGAATCAATGAAGCCTTCCTAAAGGACACCCCACGCTGCTCCAGCCACTGATCTAACATTCCGCAACATCTCGCCCTTCCAAATTTTCTTTAATTACACATTAATCCTGGCCCCCTCTCTTTTTCAATATCCTTCGGACAGGAGCTGGGGTATGGGGCAGGGATGTCAGGTGGTGCAGACTTGAGGAGGTGCTTAGAGGGGTTGTGGGAAACAAGTGAAAGCATGTCTATAGGTTTAAATTGTTTTACTAACAGCTTAAAAAGTCCACTGACAACGTATTTCATTCGTGTCTAACAAATGTCCATGTTTACTTAAGTATTCTTAAGCAGTAGCTTTGTATTTAATACATGGCTTAATTACACTATATAACCAGATGAATGTAGACACCCTTATCATTTAAGCTCAGGTGTTTCAGCCCTACCCGTTTTAACAGGTGTACAAAAAGAGATCCATGATGATTCAGAACTTTAGTGTGGACGAACTTCAGTTTCCTGACCTCAACCCCACTGGACCCATTTGGGAGGAAACAGAACATATAATTCACGCCAGGTCTCCAACATCAGTGTGTGGCCTTACAAATGTCCTCTTTTTTATTTTAACACAACTCAGCAACAATTGCTTGATAACTGATTAAGACTTTATAGCTTACCTTCCCAAAGCTGGCCGCATTGACAGGCTGAGTGTCATGTTTCTCGCTGAAGTCAAGATAATGCATGTAAAGTGCACTGCGTGGGATGCAAACCCCCTCAGCAATTTCATAGTTCTCCTCCAGCCTGCCAAAAACCACATTAGCACCCAGGTCTAAATCTGTGTTCAGTTGTACATAATATGAAGACAGTGCAAAGGGTCTTTGCTGTGACAGTGCTCTTCATAATGCACCACACATATTTAATGGGAGACAGGTCTGGACTGCAGACAGGCTAGTCTAGCACCGTCACTCTCAACGCAAAGTTATACTGTTGTGACATGAACAAGACTAAACTAACTGCTCACATATGCTCATGGCAGCAAATTGTCAGGAATCAACAGGAATCAAATTATGATATATTTACAAAATATAAAACCACATACGGGTTTGTACGTAGTCAATTGTGTTCATAGACATATTGTAAATACCATAAGTTACTAACAAAAAATGCTATAAATATTCGTTCAAATGAATCGCATACTTACCACTGTAACGTTGCAGGAGTCGAATGAGATTTAGATGCCCGATTGTTTTCTTTCTCATCATCTATATTCGATTATAAAAACAAAAATTACAATCGATTACAATAAAATCATTTACAAACATCTCACACTTAGCTTCACCTCTTCAAATCTGCACTAAAATTGATAGATCAACATCGACTGCTTCTATTATTAACCAGTCATGGATCAAAAAGGGATGGATCAAATTTGTACAAAATGTGTTTGGCATATTTTTATATGGTATTTTTGATATGTTTAAAAAAATAAAGTTAAAATGTATATAGGGGACTGTAATAAAATATGCTACTAAATAAGTCAGCATTGTTAATTGTTTAAAGCACCCATTAGAATCATTTAGAATCAATCAGGAACCAAGAACCTTTGTGTATTAGGGCAGTTCCTTCATGTTTAGCCTTATTCATTATTGTTCAGTAGCACTTTTCATCAATATTAAGGGCAGGTTAATGTAAATACATCTAACATTATTCTACAATTTTTAAAGAAATACATCCTGATTGATTTTGGGTAACATCTTCAAAAAGTGTATGGTGAGCTAAACCCAACCTCTATGTTCTATCATTAAAAAGCCTTGTCTGGTAATGTTTATAAATGTATATCAGAATTGCACAGATAAATAAGTGTGAATCAACATCTGACCCTTTTACAAATGTTCATCATTATTGTAGAAGTATCATGACTTACTTTCATCATTGGACATGTTCCCGAGAGATGAGTGGCTGGAATAGCGCTTGATCTCGCTTTCGCTCTGGCATCTTTCAATCCAGCTTTCTGCAAATATACACAGTAACATTATATGTATATTTAAGCACATTTACAGAATTTGCTTCTTATAAATTATTTGTATTTTTTAGTACAATTTATTAGTACAATGTTTTTGTGCCATGGGCTTTTTACACAGTTATAAATGCTTCATACTGCAGATTCATCCTCAAGCTTAACAGATGATTGACCAAGATCATATATTGAGTGTGGCAAATAAGTAAATTTTTTAGGTTATCAATTTTAGGTTATCAACATTTGCTTTTTAAATGAATATAGTTTCAACTATTTGTTGTTTTGTATATTCACATTTTGACTTTTGGGGTTCTCAGTAAAACTGTTAAGTTTACAGTTTAACCATAAATGAACCATGAAGTTTCAGAATTACTATCAATTCATAGTAGAACTGTAAAATAATTCACAGTTGTGCTATAACATTTGACATTTTTCCTGTGTCACAGGGAGGCCAGTGATGCTTTACCATGCACGTCCTGTTCACTTAAAGTTGAATCATTAAATACAAATGGACAACCCCTTCCCAGTATACTGTAACACCAGTGTAACAAGTAAAGATTTGTTTTTTATGATTTAGAACAAACTAAATTTTTGAGCACAGCTGCAAATAAATCTGTATATAAATATTAACATATTCATATATATGGAAATAAATGTGTTGTAACAGTTACACTGCTTACTTTCATCGTTTGACATGTTCCCGAGGGATGTTTGGTTGGAATAGCGTTTACTCTCACTTTCATTTAGACATCTTTCAATCCAGCTTTCTGCAAAAGAAGAAAAAATATATATTTAAAAAATATTATTACATTGACTATTATTAGTGGACAGATTTAATTTTTACACGAAAAAACCCAACAGGTACAAGAGGCTTATTTGTAAAAAAAAAAAAGATCCTTAATTAGAGGATGAATTAGAGACAACTATAAACTCCAAACACAAATTCACAGTATAGCATCTGACAACACACATTTTTATTTTACTTAAATTAATTTATTAATTGATTCATTCACTTATTTATTTACTTTTTCTCACCGTGACTCCAGTGATAATGGTCATTTCTAAAATAAAATTTAAAAAATATGTATATACAACTAACAATAAGATTAGTGAAATTTCATTGGTTTTGTATGTCACTATTTGAGATTTATCTCAGAAATGGTGGAAAACAGCTGATCTTAAATTAGAAACAGCCGCACATAAAATAGTAGTATCATGTAAGGCTATAATGGTTGACAGCAGAATAAATTATTAAATTGAAGGAAAAAATATTTTTTAAACCTTTTTTTCAAGTCTCAAGTTTTATATTTTCAATCACTAGTCTTCTGAAATAATTGAAGAATTTTGCGACATCAGTAATATCAGAATGTAATCTAATACAGTAGCTAGGCTTTGTACATTCACATATCCATCACTGTACATTTATTCTGAATCCATTTGTCTGCTCTGGAAAATAATAGGATACCACTTCAGAATGATCAGTTTCTCAATTGATCAGTTTTACAGTTTATGGGTGTGTGTTTGACCAAAATGAACAGTGTTGATTTTTTTTTCTATAAACTAGAATAAGAATTAGAAAAGAATAATGCTCATATTTACAATATTTTCCACAATATTTTCCAATACTATTATACTACTATTTTACAATATATTTTTAACTGAACAATACAAATAGACAAATAAAAAAATGAAAATTGTAATTGTAACATATAAACACGAGAAAAACAAACTGCTCGGAGATAAGTTTCCTCTCAAGAAAAAACGTGCTCAACTGAAACTTTTCAGCTTCGTTCAAACCGCAAACTAGGGCACTAAAAAGCATCCTCACAGTCCTCCATTACCAATGCACCTATCTACACTTTAGTGCACACTGTAAAGAATACAAGGGTCCTGTTCCCGGCACGGGCCGTCACTACTGTCACCATAGCAGCGGTTGCCAGGATGTACGTTGTTATGAGCACCAGTTCCGAGACATTTGGTGGGTTAAAGTTTGGATGAAAGTTCACTTTTATAGGAAATTTACATCATTTTATCGTGAATGAGTGGAATTAAAGCGAGGTGCATAATAAGAAAAGGAATTAGATTCGCATCCAAAGCGATTTGCATTACAGTTACAGTATACAGACCCAACCACAGCAACCAGGCTTGGGGCGCGAACAAGCAACCGTCTGATTAAAAGGTCATTAAAACGTGATTCTTTTGAAAAATGACTGCAGTCTGTATAACAGCCTACTATACAGAAGTTTAATAAAACTGATTAACACATTACACAATCCCTGCCACGATCAGATCGAGATTATTTAACTCGACAGGAATGAATTATTTGAGAAATAATCGTGTTATGTACTCATATCAATAATGACATGACATTTATTATAAAATTCTGTATATGTAAAATATACATCCAATCAGATGCTTTATTCTCAGACCCATTCGTGATAACGTCTTCTATCTGGACCAAAGCAATATTTAATTAAATGTAGTATTTAAGTAATCTTATGAAAGTCTGATTCATATAACAGCAGTGACCAAATCGACGTGTGGCAATTCATCGTTAATTAAAATGTAATAATGGTTACAGATGAAGTAAAATAATATATTTAAGTTTTGACTTTATTCTATTGGAGAGCGCCTTTCAGCAAAAAAGGTCCTGGGTTCGATCCCCCGGTGGGAAGGTCCGGATCCTTTCTGTGGGGAGTTTGCATGTTCTCTCCGTGTCTGCGTGGGTTTCATCCGGTGCAAGTCCAATAACATACGAGCGATGTTAACTGGAGATCCTAAACTGTCCATGACATAATGATAAATGTTGTGGAAATGTAACCAGTGTTTAATTAGACGGTAGAATACCAACGAACAATCATATTTTTGGAGTTTGTATGAATTTAAAAAAGCATAATATATATTTTTACCAAATAGACGTTATAGTATGTCAATTGTTATAATTTTGCAATTGTATTGGAACGTTTAGAAATAATCAGGCTCAAGACTTTACAAAGATAAAATGTGCAGCTTCTAATTTCGGATCTTTTATTAGACATTAAGCTAATAATGATTTTTAAGAAAGAATATTTGAGCTGAGCTGCTTTAATTGAAGGATTTGTTCAGTGCGCAGCTTGAGTGGGTCTAAATAATTGGATTAAATCCAATCTAAAGGCGAGACGGATCACTGATCATTTATTTTACTGTGAACATCATCAAGACTTTCACAGAAACTTACTGAGTAAGAGTCGTTTAAACAGATAAATAACAATTCATTTTGATTTAATGTGCCACATGGTGATACTGGCATTTAAAACTTAGTATAAAATAAGTTGAATGTTACTTTTAATATTACAGTGATTACAGCGAATGAGTTTAATTGTTGGTTTTGTCTAAGGCCCCTGTGATGCACCTGCTGCTAAATTTAACTATAGACAGTTCCACTGTTTTCAGCCATAGATTAAAATTATTAAATTATTTCATATGATGCAAAGTATTTTAAAAGCTGGATCTTTTTGTTCTAATTATTGGAAAGACCCTAAATCGAGGCTGATATCTCAAACTCGCAATCCTGAACTAAATTTTAATCTACGAATATATTTCACGTCTAATAACACTTTTCATCGGTGGTTACAAAATAAAGTCATCTGCAACCATTCCACGTTTTGAAGATTTACCAAAGATTTAAAATGTACCAAAGTTGCATCTTCTGAAGCATTAAAACCTCACGTCGGTTTTAATTCTTTAGTAGTAAGTCCACAAGTTACCTTGATAAATCAACAGAAGAAATAAAAGGTTTAAAACCAGCAGGACGTTCGGGTAAAAAAAATCCAAAACGAATGTCCCAGAACAACTCTGGTTCCCAAGAATCCCCAAAGCCAGCGAGAACCAACCTGTGGAATCCATATCAGGTTCCTCCAGCAGCCCACAATGCATCCTTTTCCCATCCAGTTTCAGGGGCTCCTGAAAGAAAATGGCTTCACGCAGGATTCCCCCCTCCACTCCTCAGCTCCTTCCGACTAACCAAGAGCTCTGCTTGCCAGGAAGAGGCATATACGAAGTGGCAGCTCCAGCGTGAAAGTAAAAGAGAAGATGGTGGTGGTGGCAGTGGTGGTGATGGAGGAGAGGCGGTGGGGCTGAAGGTTGGAGCAGTGGGGGGGTTGTGGGGGTCAGAGACTCCAGAAATCCAGAGGGGGGAAAAGCCAGAGCCGTCAAAATGTTTGCTGATGTTTCATGGGAAAGGGGCTGATTTTATAGGAGCCCTGATGGGGGACATGTCATTGATAGGCTCGGCAGGCTGATGAATGGCTTCGAGTCAGATGGGGATGTGGCAAGGCTCACTGGAAGTCTTTTGTCGAGCTGTTTTGAATAAGAAAAGCTCCCTCACCAGTAAAAAAGAGGCTTAGATCTACGCAATCCCAGCACTGTGGCCTCTCCGTCTTCCATTATCGCATTTAATACGTTTTCATACCCCCTCCCAACACACACTGCCCCCACTGCCTCAGTTTTAAAGTTCTTCATCCAAGGGCCACTTTTTGGCAACTTTCTGGGGTCTGAGTCTGGGGCTTCCTCCGTAGGCATGGATGACCCTGGAAGTTGCAAAATATTATTTCTGGACAATTTCAGTGAGGTCAAAATTTACTTTTTAAGCTCTTTACTTCGACTGCACTTGGACTGATGTTTTTAGATGAGGGCAGGGCTAAAAGTAAACTTTTAACATGTCAATTTTTTAAAAAGCTGAAGCAGAAATGTTTTGAGAGTTTGGTCAAATTAGCTCTAGCGCAAAACAACGCCGGTGTGCCCCCTCCTCTCCGTACTCTCCCCTTGTACCAACTTTATTTTAGTGTGCTGGGAGGAGAGCGTCAGCTACAATAGGGGGAAGTAAAAGTGTAGAGCCTGAGGCAGGGAGGGCTCTGATGGAGTGCCTGCAAACTGCAGAGGGGAAAGCTGTGATTAGAATATGAATGGATCCACAGGGGGGAGACGGAGTAGGAGAGAGTGAGCTAGAGAAAGGATTATGGTTAAACCGCTACTAAAATTGGGACCGAAGGAGGAAGAGCCTTTTGAGCTCCTGGAAGTTGGAGAAGTTACGCACCATGTGGCAAGTTGTCCGGTCGCAATATCATCACAGATTATACAGAACTCGATCATAAGCAGTGTACTGGTACTTAAAACATCCCAACCAGGTTAGAATCAGCACTGAGAAGTACATGACCTCACAAAAATTGGCATTAGCTAAAATGCTTCATGTTCACAGTGAGCAAACTAACAACAACAAAAAAATCACCAGTGATTAATTGCTTCAGGATCTTTTGCATCATGTTTCTCAAAATCTTCACTTTTTCATTATTTACTGCTTAGTTGGAGATGTAACAAAAATAATTGATACAATTTATTTTTATATTATATCGACACATTTAGTTGGGATGAAAACAGAATGCTTATAAATACAGATAAGGATCAGACAGACCAGCAGCCACATCAGCTTTATTAATTCTAGTTTTCAAGCTGGACGTCATCGGAAGCAGGGGTGCCTCCGCCCCCCCCCCTCCAAAGGACATTCATTTCTGGTCATTCCACTCTTGCTCTCATTAGGCCCTCATTAGCTAGGACAGGTGCAGTAGGTCTAAAAAGACAAACCGACACCCCCAGCCTCCAAGCTTTATCTGCGAGTCACTGTTAGAGTCCATTTTGCGGCATTCTCCCAATCAAAGACTTCCACAGCAGCTTAGTGGGTGGCAGCGAGCTCTGAATGGCGAACATTTTATTAGTGTAAAAAGCATCAGAAAAGGAAGGTGGCCGACATGACAACAAGCTCTTTTCTGCTGTCAACATGGTCACGTTAACACTTAATCAGTGTTACATCTACCTCAGTCCTGCCATCAGGGCTGCTAGGATAAATACTTCCTGTTGTCACCGACCCCGTTTAACCTTTTGTTTTTGTTCAGAATTTGTGGTGTATGAATCAATTGAAACTGGTTTTTTAAGTACATCGAGATTTAAATAAATAATTACACCCACGGAGCTGAACTAGAACAGAAAACAATTAATTCTGATCAATTAAATCTGATTAAATGAGAAAATACTCTTATTAACTGGTTTAATAAAACAATATTTTCACTCATATTCTGTTAAGACAATTTATGTGAACTTATGGAATCTGCAGAGATTTTACACTAAGCAGTAAATGAAAATAAACATACATGGGGAGAACATGCAAACTTCACCCCTCCGAGAACGGAACGCAGGACCATCTAGTTATAAAGAGACACATAGAGCCACGCAAATATAATCTTAAAGCACAAGAAACTGGCATACAAACAGGCATACCAATCAACACATTAAAATATAGATAAAACATTATGATTATCACCAAGTATATCTTTTTATCTTTAACCATGACTAAGAGACACAGCCAGGTTTTCAGGTTTTTCCACATTTCTATTAGACCGTTGCCCACAAACTCGTTTTTTTTGTGTTATTTAGTTATGGATTTGATTATGGATCAGTGTCCAGTATTCTACTGCATATATCAGTTTATTTAGAACTTTTTTTAGCAATTTTAAAACCAGTAAGAATGAAAAGTTAAGCAGGGCGGCACAGCGGCTCAGTGGGTCCTTCGGTGTGCATGTTCTCCCCGTGTTCACATGGGTTTCTTCCAGGTGCTCCGACTTCCACATACAGTCCAGAACCATGCAGTCAGGTTAAGTAGACACAATTATATAATTGTCTGATGAGTACCTAGCCACTAGAATGCACAAACCCGTGCATTGTAGCGCCGGTACCAAGCCCGGATAAATAGGTCAGGTAGGAAAATCAATAAATGTGGACCAAAAGGAAAAAAAATCCTAACAGGAAAACAGCCACACAAAAGAAAACGAATACATTCAATAATTGGATAATTTAAAGCATTATTTATTACTTACATAAACATAACGAAAAATAACAATTCCCGTGATCAAACAAAACAAGACATAATGAATCATCATTTGTTCATCTGAAAGGAAAACAGTATGCATTTCTTCTTGCACCTCTAGTGTGAGAATACTCCTGAATGTGTTTATTTAAATCAATAATTAAACTCCAAATGAAACCACTACAGTTTTCCACCGATTGTCATGAACGTGCATAAAGAAATCTCTACAAATTGAGTTTTTACTGTAGCACGAGTTGCTGTACGACGTTCATCGGGATCAGTTCGCACCTTCACTCGTTGTATGGAGCTAGTTTAAGCCGAGGCACGATGTTCATGGACTGGAGCTCTTGAAAGAGCAGCTTGCAGGCATACGGAATACGCAGGGACGACACGTGACATGAAGACTTACAGTAGTGACACCTAGAGCACCGGAATACACAGAGATTGAGAAAGATCAGCATTGAGTACTGAGTACACTACACACAGCTTAGTGTGTATGATATAAATATAGCGACACTGATCAGAGTATCAACTGTAACTAAAAGGTGCTGCAATTTGACAACCAATCCACAACCATTAAACACTAGTAGTAGACCTTGATGCTGACTGTACAGTGTGCAATGTTTGCTTTTTAAGTAGACTATATTCTGTAGCAAAACTTAGGCAAACTGTGCTTAACTTTTTCTAATAAGACAGACTATTTAATTTTTCCTTAACGTTACTTTTTAACTTTGAAAATATGTGTATTCTTATTATTCTTTTATTCCAATCTTATCTTATTTTCCGGACGCAGCCCTCCTTTAGATCCGGCCTTGGATCCGACACTAGGGTGGCGATGTGAAGTAATGACGTTAGGTACTGACCACCCAGAGTATCCCAGCAGGCCGCACTGGCCACACACGTCGACCTCGAAAGCATCACTGGAGATCATGAGGCGCTCCAGCAGCAGCATGCTGGCTCCATAACCGATCAGACAGTCCCGTTCCATCTCTCCCAGACGCAGACCCCCGTCTCGAGAGCGACCCTCTGTGGGCTGTCTGGACGAACACGTACACGTGGTCAGTGACGTTAAAGTTATATCGGTTATAAGTTATACATGTCACGATGCGACACACCTGGTGAGAACTGCTCTCGGACCACGAGCTCTGGCATGCATCTTGTCCAGCACCATGTGCTTCAGTTTCTGATAGTACACTGGACCAAAGTAGATGTAGGCCTCAAGTGGTTCTCTGTGTGAACAGATATCATAAAGGTACAAACATAGACACCAAGGAAAGAATAACAAAGGCAAACTGAGTGGCATAAAAATGAGACACTTAATTACGGGCTTATAACAAGTAAATGTTTACAGCAAGCATGAACCCTTTATCTAAACCACCATCTGGCCTTTATAACACATTTATAATAAGCATTGCCCAAAAAGTGTGATTAAAAACCTAGTGGGGAGAGATTATTCTAATAAGTTATGGGTTTATAAAGCAGGTTATTCGAGTGTACTGCTTAGACAGTGATTACTTTTATTAAAAGTTTTTTTTATTTTAGCTTACTGCGCAAACACAGTTAGCCTCATGCCATTCAAACCAATGGGATGAAGTGGCACAACACACCAGCATGTCAACTAACATGGGGTCAACAAACTTGGGTACCAAAAAGTTAAAAAACAAATTTAAAATCAACAATAATTTATTTATATTAGAAAAT
>JAYDZG010000009.1:19275656-19287780 GCA_034509265.1 Microcambeva bendego | reverse complement strand
GATCCTTTGCATGGTGAATAATTTCACACACTTACTTACATTTACACTAGTATTCATTAGTCTTTGTACTTTCGAATTGGTCATATCCTGGAAGTTTGAAAGACTTGAGTCTGTACTGTGATGATTTAGTGTTCCCTTTATTTCTGAGCAGTATGTTTTTAAAAATACATTGAAATTGATCAATAAAAAATGAACAGACTCTACAAACTGTCATAAGTTCTTAGATTGAAGGTTGTACTTTATAGGTTTAATGGTCTAAACTCCATACTGTTTTACAATCACTTGGTAATGACTTGTTTAAGTCCATCCTGCTGGTCCAGAACATGCCCAAAGGGATCCAGCACAATACCTGCAGCTTATACAAATAACAATATCAATGGTACGTTTTGTTTGCCAGTTTTTCCATGCAAACTTAAGACAAACACCTCTTGATGTTGATTGCACCAGAGGCAAACATTCTACCCAATGGACCTTCATAATTTGAAACATGCTATTAATCCATATGTCAACGTATCTGCACATGAATTTACCCTGGTTAGTGATTTTTGTATTTAGTAACAAAGAAACGAATGCAGAAGCAATGCAAAGCACTGTACTCAGGCCTAATGCAGATAAGTAATGGTATACTTGACCATTTTACTGCTGCTGTGTGTGGGTGAAAATCCTATTGGTGCTTTCCTCAGAAGCCAATGGACCAGAATTGTTTTAAATATACTATAGCTCCCAAGATTCTGTCAGTATATAATCAAGAAGTCTTTATTGACCTCTAATGGAGGCGACAACACAAAGTTTACTGCTTTTAGGATGTTTCGGGCTACATAGCGTCCATATTTTAAGTATTTTTATACACTGCAACAAAATATTTAATACAATTAAGGAGAACATCCTGGTAGGACCTGGACAACATGTTTTATGGAAGCACGGATTCTGCTCTGTTGTCAGGAAACCCAGAAAGAAATTGTCTGATTCTAAGTCGTGACCTGTATCCCAGATTTAGTTGCCTTGTGTTGCAAGACACTGATGTGAAGAACACCATTTAAGTTGTTACTACCCACTGGTGATAACTTCTTCACATTGTTGATATAGTTTGTCAGCTGATAATAGAGTGAATATAATGTAAATAAAAGAGAGAAAAAGAAATTGAATACCGTTTACAGCACTGTTCATTCACTGGTACTCCTCTTAATGCATGTTTCTTCTGTACTCTGCAAAATATCTCTTGGGTCTGCTGAGCCTAACCTTAAGACTTTCGTTTACCCTCATGACTTCATGTGTTTTATGCAAATTGGTGTTGGGGCATGCTAAATGTAAATGATATGTAAATCAGGATTAAGGGTTCTTTACACTTAAACTAAATACTAGTTATGTAGTAAGTGCACTAAAACTACTTCTCTGGATGCCTTTTAGTATTAAACATTCAAATTCTTGTATGACCACCGGTAACTTTTTCTGATATTTATTATTGGAAACATTATTATTTGCCCAAACAGAAAAGTGAACAAATGTAAGTTTACATTGGATTGTTGTAAACTGTCCTTGGCTAAAACACATAGTAAAATAAAACATAAGTATATGCAACAATGGCCAATGTCTTGGCAAAAGGGTTAGCCATCCTTTAGAAGACATGAATATGGATGGTACAGAGTACTTAATAATGTTTGCCATAAGACAAACATCACCTTACTTTAGATATCTAAAATATCTTATCTTGGAGACTGACATGCAAAATAACTTTCTGCTCTTAACATCAATAATGAAAAGCAGTAACAGTAAAATATAATTGTGTATATATTTCCCTCTAATACAGACTCACCATGTTCTCAACTCTCTAGGATTTGTTTGGGCTTGACAGAGGTTCAATCTTAGACTGAAGTCATGTATGAAATATTCTGATACACTGCAACCTTAATAAACATCAACTGTTTTCACGAAACATTAAAGAAGTTTGGATGTAAATGATATCAATGTTTATTTCAGAGTAGCCTGTTAGGACAGCAGCAGTCATGTAATACACTCAGACGCCTTTCACATGAGAGCAGGAAGAAGGAAAAAGGTGTACATGGTCCTTTCGAAGTCCCCTTCTTTTCCGAATGAGGAACAGACATCTGTAGTCTGACTAGTTCCAAGCATAAGTGCCCTTATGGAGTCCATGGAAGTGAGGAATCATTTAAAAGTGTGGAAGTCACCAGTTGAACAGTCTTTTGTGCACTAATCAACACTGTCCAGCACACATTTGGGACAGGAGGAAAATGATCAACGTTTCAGTCCATCTTATAAGGCAAACACCTTTACCCAACACTAACAAGATGATGTACAAAAAAATTACTAACAAAATTAACGGGTACACAAAAAACCCATCATGCATGAATGTAACTAGCAAACAAACAACAAAAATTCCTCTCTGCAGATTTTTCAACATAATTGAACCTGGACAAAAGCAGTTTAATGAAAAGATTGTGGCTCTAATCTAGCTACAGTACTCATACTTAGCTTTGAGGCAGTACAGAAACTGACTCTGATAGCACTAACTGATGCATACAGTACACTGATCGTAATAAGAAAAAAACCAATAGATTTTATTATGCTACTATGGCACACTTGTCGCATGAATGGAAAGAGCAGCTAGTTCAGTGTTTAAGGCCCAACACTACAATCCAAACCCTTTTTGATCACATCAAGGGTTCTAATTCCAAATATCTTGTATATTATTGAACATGATAGAACTAGATGAGGTTTGTCTTGCCAGGAGGACACGGGCACCCTGTTTGTTGGAGATCCAAATCCAAATTTTAACATCCAAACATTATTTAACATTGCCTTGATACATGGAATATTAATAAGGACCAGGTGCACCCTATGGTGCAAACACGCTTTCCTGATTCTAGTCTTTAAAAAAAGAATCACCAATCAATAAAGACAGTAGATCCCCACCTAGCATTTAAAGCACTGGAAGACTTGCCTACTGAACGATTATCCAACCTCAAACTATTCAGGACTATTCAGAGTTTGCATGTTCTCCCCGTGTCTGTGTGGGCAGACAGGTACATAACCATTAGGATGCATAAACCAGTGATAGGCAGAGTCGTTGCAAGAATTGCATCCGGGGTAAAAACTATGCCAAATCAATAATGCAGATCATGATGTGGTGTGGCGACCCCTAACAGGAGCAGCTGAAAGAGGTTACTAGTATTTTGTTCCCATGTAGGCTGTTGAGGAAGGCTCTGAGAAGGTTCTTATCAATCTTTGATTGATAAAAAAGTTGCACTTTTTTTGCAGGCTCGGTACTATGCTAAATGGCAAGCAAACAAGAGAAGTAGTGACCTAATGGTAAAGGTAATGGATTCATTATCATTACTGTTGGGCCCTTAGCCCTCAACCGTTTGTGCTGTAATTGGGCTTTTTGAACAAAAGTGTATAGATACTTGTTTTTCATACATTAGCACAAAACCAACATCAAAACAAATAAAAAATATATCACATGATTACTCTTCATTATTTAGCAAGTTTTACAGACTTGTTTCACCTTGAATAAATGCTGTTCTGGTAGCTCTGATGGCTTCTATGATTAAGATCAAGTCTATAAAGCAGTTTAAATGTATTAACCAGCCACTCAGATCCACTCAGCCTGCCTAAAAGTACGCAAAATATCAAAAACACATTTTAACAGATAAAAAAAGAACTAAGCAAAACACATTTTGGGATAATGGATCAATAGTGTTCCAAGTAAGGTTCTTTGAGGTACCAACTGAACAGAAGCTCCTTTCATAGTTATGTGGACAGTCGTGTGACATGACATACCATTACTGAGATAAAATATTGCATTTCTCACAGCTGAATGTGAACTTTTTTACTTCATCTGCATCAATACAACCGAGGAATCTTCAAAAAATGTCGGCACTACTTGTGTTGGAAACTGGAAAATAATCATCTGACGGTTTAGACTCTCAAAGAAGCTTTAAGAGGAAGAAGATTTTCTTCTGATGATGACAGTAAAGCCGAGGGGTCATTAAAAATATTCACAAGGGAATATGACTGTAGACAAGTGATTTGCTTAGGTGGCACAGTTGTAAAGCATACAGTGAACACCAGAGTTGGGCTCTGGGCTGGTATCACATGAACAAAGATTGCCCTGTTATTCAAATAGGGGCGGGTATAAAACCGGATAGGGCCTTATTCTCCATCTCTCTCTTTACTAATGTAATGATGCCCTTAGGTAATTAGCACTACCAGGGTTTTGTTGATAAGCACATATGAATCATGTAAAATTTTCAGTGTTGTTTTGCATTTAAAAAAATCAAGTATAGACCATCTTAGTATATCAAAAATGTTCTCACACCTATAAAGAACTCAGAAACTTGAGTTGAGCTGAATTGTGTAATAACTTTTAGTCTTTTTTTGTTTTAAATGTTGAAAATAGCCATGCGCCGTCCGTCGGTCTGCACACTTAAAAACAGAAATACACAGCAGACCAAAAAAATCTGGTCATGTTCCTTCAGCTTTCGTCACGCTCAGCTACTCATGAGCCTGGAAGATATTCAGAGAACGCACGGAACCAAGAGGTCGACTGTATTCTAGTATTCTCTGACACTGGATGTCATCCATCACTAAAGAACCAATGAAGGACTCGTTCCGGGGTTCACAAAAAAAAAGATCACATCACATTATAAGTATTGAAGACAAACAATGAGGATAATCACGCATTACATAATAAAGAAAGAGTTAGTTTAAAAAAACTATACAAAAAAAATCAAATACAAGGACAAGATGTTAGATAGACCAGCGCATCTCATCAAAGTTCAGGCCCTCGCCCAGATTTGCGTCCGTTTCTAGCAGGCTCATGATTACAGCCATGGCGGCCTCGTCGTTGTTCAAGCTTCCCAGGCCTGGAACTCCCTCCAGATCCAACTGCGAAGGTCCTTCTGCAAAACAAAATGCACAGCAAGATGACCAAAATGCTAAACAAAATGGATGTGGCGATGACACCAGAGCTGATATTCAGAACTCATCAGTTTGAAACTTGGCTTTGCTATCTGGCTGGGCTGGTCGCCTATATGAATCTCAAAGGGTTGTTCATACAGGGAGGGTGGGAATCCATAGAGGGCTGGCTGATTGACGGCACCTGAACACAGTTGATGGATAATGAGGATCAGGGTGTGTCTCTGTGTACACAAAGCTGATCCGCATATGAACCCGCCACACGCAGATAGAAAGATGCAGTCGGCTGTTGCACATTCATCAGTCTGAGCACAGATCAGCATCAGAACTGAGGGAGCATAATGCAGTTGAAAATACCATGTAGATTTGTGGCCCTTAGATTTCCCAGATGGAAAATGATGTTGAGAAAACCTTTTATCAATGATGGACACACTGCCCTCTGGTGTTCACTACTGTGTATACGTGTGTTTCACTACACGTATTGGGTTAAAATGTAGAAGATGAATTTCACTGCACTCTAGGAATTGAACCGGCAACCTTCTGGTCACAAGCCCAAACCTCTAACAACCAGGGCACAGCCGCACTATCTTGAAAACGTATCTACAAGCTTTGGACATCTAGATGAATCCGATTTTCCATTGTAGTTCTGGAAACACTCCCACAGTTACAACTGGTAAAAATAAAGTATAGCAGATACCCATGGCATATTCACTTCCGACAAAGGCTCCACTGCGCCCGTCACTCCCTGAGCTCGAATTGCTGGGCATCTCTGCATCTGTCGCTTCTCCGTTTGGCACCTTAGTAACAACAAAATATTTAGAAAACATGTCAACATACCCATCAATCTACACCGATTCTATAAACCCCCCGTAATGTGGCACCACAGCACTGCAGCGTTTTGTGCCCACCCTCTGTCCAGTAGAATTGATAATGGAAGCGTAGCTGTCTTACTAACCAATCAGTGGCTGATCCTGGAGTGGAGGCGGGAGTTAGAAACGGCATGGTTCATGAACTATAAAGCACACTTCCTTTAGTAAGTGGATAGGTTCCCTTTTACAGGTTTCTTTTGACACCTGTATACTGTACAGTTTATCTTTTCGCACAATAATCTAAGGGGTTCATTCATTCACGTTAGTTAGGTTCCAAGGGAAAAATACACACATGACTCCACAAGCCCTGAACCCTCTCGGCAACCTTCTGGTCACAAGCCCAAATCTCTAACCACCAGAGCATGGCCACCCTTTCTTAAAACATCTCTACAAGATAGGCAAATCTGGATTATCCCATTTTCCACGGTAGCTCTGGAAACACCATCAGATTGTATTCACAAACCCCAGTCAGGAATCAATAATGGTTTCTGTCTTGTCCTGATTTATGAAGTGCTGCAAAAATGTCAGTCCAACATGTTGTTGCATCTTTGCCCAACACATTATAAAGTAATCATTGAGTTCTTTTGTACTCAGACGCCAAACTGAACTCTTTAAAACAGAAACATGGTTAAACAGAACCAAGGTGGGTCCAAGAGATGTAATAGACTCACATTGCTGCTGGCCTGAGTGAGGGCCAATGGCGACTTGTCCTGCAGAAGACTAAATGGACTGGCATTGCCACTGGATGGAGAGTTCATTCTAAAAAAGAAAAAGTCAGACACTATTAAATAATGTCAGATATTTAGCAATACATTTTCTCTCACTTAAAAAAAATACTAGAAGAGTTCTTACCTATTAAAATCCAAAAGCTCATTAGCAATTTTTGTTCCGATACTCCCAGCATAAATCATTGTACCTGAAGCATTGGAGATGCCTGGGATGATGGGGAGTGATTTCTTGGCCTCAACTTAACAAGTAAACATAAAACACATAATCAAAAGTGTAAAATGTGTTCTTCAATCAATTTAAAAAATAAAGCGAAATATCTCTTAAATTCTAATTAGCTTTCTGCTTTCAATTACATTTCACCTATACGTTCTCAATTTTTTGGGGGATGGGGGATTTGAAACCAGTGGTCCCAACCACCGATCCCAGTTTCAGGGTCATTAATTACCAACCCACAAAGAAAGAGTTAATAATTAGATCACTACAATAACAATTACATTTCCAGCACTCTTTGGGTGTTATTGTCCGCCATCACCACCAGGTGGGAGCAACATCCATTCTATAGTTCTTCTATTTTAAATCCGCCGCCTGTCCGTGGTGTTAAAAACATTGGCGACTGCTGCTTCAAACTATTTTCCACATGAGCAGAAATCCCATGGTGAACTAAGCAAACTAAGCACTGAAACACTCACCTTCTGAGGCCTTGGAATCTCCAGGCTGTTGTGACTTCTCTCCTGATCCACTCGAATTACTTTTATCACTGTAAGTGACAAAACAAGCTGACTGATCAGTTTCTCAAGTACCATCGCACAAGAGAATCAGCAAATATGAAATCTTCTTTTTATAGAGATGAACACCCTGTACTTACGATATGACTGTGTTGGTTGACACGATGTACTCGACTTCTTTGGTCCAGGGGTTTATAAAACTAAACCACTGACTTTGTAAGGTGATGAAAGATCCGTGTTTCGTCTTAAACTTGTAGCAGTTCGTCTCGATCTTTTCTTTACTTCTCAACACTGGAAAATGACAGAAAAGGTAAAAAGGACTTTTTAAAAATCAAAACATTGAAGTGACAAATGAACATTTGTAAGATCCTGAAGCTCAGCTGAGGTATAAAAATAAATAATTTAACAAACATTTTATTTCCGACTGTTAAATTGATTGATGGAATGAACTGGGACCAGTTAAAATAAAAGCACGACTGATTTTGACTGATGCACGGTGGCTTAGTGGGTAGCACTGTCGCCTCATAGCAAGAAGGTCCTGGGTTTGATCCCCGGGTGGGGCGTTCTCGGTCCTTTCTGTGCGGAGTTTGCATGTTCTCCCCGTGGGTTTCCTCCGGGTACTCCAGTTTTCTTTCACAGTCCAAAGACATGCTACCAGGTTAATTGGAGAAAATGAACCGTCCTGTAGGTTTACCCAGACGTGTAACTGGAAACAGCTGCATGCCGGTCTCAAGCCCGGATAAATGGGGAGGGGTGGAGAAAGCAATGGCAAACTAATCCACTATCATTGCAGAGGTACTTCAAGGATCGATGATCCATCAAGTGACGGAGAGTCGGCTGCGACTAAACGGATAATCATCATCATCATCATCATCAAGTTATACTGAATAGTGAAGGTATTCCCAGGAGCGCGACACTCACCTTTTCTATGTCTGTCAGCTAAATGGGGCAGGTCATCTTGATGAAAGTATTCATAACAGGATGTGCCCAGTAGTTCCTGGGGCAGATATCCAAGAACAGTGGTGGCTCTGTGGAACAGTGAGTAATGATGGTTTTAATTCAAGACAACTTAAAATATAGTGTCATTACTATCAGTGATATGAATGGTGTAACATCGTGGTACAGTGATTCTGATACTGGATTCACGATTGTATTTGGGATTATCTTTTAGTTCTCTAAATAACGAATGCTCGAATAAACTAATCGAAACATTTTTGACTTGGTGAATAGCAACAGCGCCCTCTCCTGTTTAAAATTACCATCTATTCATTACACATGAATACTGACTGAATATGGGTGGTGAATTGTTGCATCCCGACTGATTCGGTAGTGAGATTAAGCCTAAAGGTTTGAAGCGTGCTGCATATTTATTGTGGAAGTTAAATACATGTCATATGTTAGAATCGGAGACCCCGGCATTACAGTACAACGGTTCATATCTACAATGTTGTAACAAAGACGTTGATTAGGTAAATCGGCTACATTTTAAATTACAATTCACAATTAGATTAACCGCTCTAAATAATTACTCGTTTCTTTAGAAACGTAAATGTACCGTTGATCCACAAAGGTAAACTTGCCGTCCATGGCACATCGAGTGACAAACTCTGTGGGCTTGACCTTGACCTCTCCGTTGACCTGTGGGGCTGTATGAGGATGCACGCGGCCCACGGCCACCAGACAGCTGAAGTGTGAGCTCTCCTTATCCGCCTCGACCTCTCCCTCCGCTCCTAGATGGCTGCTGGGCCAGGTACGCAGATAGCCGGTACAATGCACTGTGCAGTAGCGCTGAGACTCTAAAAGGGAAAAATATAAGAATATTAAGAGACAAGATGAAAATCAAACTTCAAGTTATTTCAAACACTTATTAGAGCTTTAATGTGAAACTACTTTCATTTCTTTGGCTTCTGAAATTTGAAATTAATTCTTATATAATTGATTTTAGTTTAATTAAAACTATGTCGAGAACAGAACGCATTAAACCCCACAGTGTCTGTCTAGGAAGTGTGTCTGTGAAAATCTGTGGCCTTTTGGTCAACAGTATTGTTTGAACGATTAACTCCGAGTTGAGTAAAATCATTGTGGGGGATGGGCACACACACACACACACACACACACACACACACACACACCGTATCCAATACACGACATACATTTGGTCACAATAATTCACTAAAGCTACAAATGAACAAAATTATTTACTAAAAATCCAACAGTTTAAAGGAAAAACTCTGTTACAAGGAAAAAACCTTAAGACGAGACAAAAACACCGACCCCCATCATCTTTGAGTTAATAAATCAGTTATTTTAATGATTATTATTTTAAGAATCATCTTTAAGACTCACTGATTCGACAAAGAATCTAGTTCGGGAATTATGACTCGAAGGCATGCTAGAAGTACTAAATCAGTGTTGAAAAGTTTACTTTGTTAGTTTACCAGGTGATCACGGTGTTTAAAAAATGTGGCTTTATTTTGTTTACCTTTCTTTTTAGAAGAGCCTGCCTGGAAGTTCTTTTCTTCCTTTACAGTGACTTTGTTGCACTTCATTCGGCAAAAGAAAGAGCGCCGAGCCCCAGAACAGAGCCGAGTGGTACCCACAGGCAGATCAGCTTGCACCTGTAGTCCCGCTACACACACACACACACACGCGCACACACACACACACACACACACACACACACACACTTTACAAAACGTATCCAACACATGACATAAACTCGGTCATGATAATTCACTAAAGGTCAAAATGAAGAAGGTTGGTTACTTTTGGCGTCGATAAGGCGTTCCCGTGGGTAAAGTTCAGATGATGAGAGCTGCTCCTTTACTTTCCCGATGTCTTTTGGATGAACATAGTCAAACAGGCTCTGACTGATAAGTTCTGGCTAGAAATCAAACAACAGCACAATGAGCCTTCTAAGCATTAAAATGCAGTTTATAGCCGAGGGAATCCGGACACCACATAGCAGTTTGCTTTACAGTTTTAAAACCGAAGGGGGAATCTAACAGTTGCTCACCCGGCTGTAGTTCAGAATCTTTGACACAGACTCGGATACGAACACTATTTTCCCTCGGTCGCAGCCCACCACAAACAGGAATCCATCTGCAGCCTAGGAAACAAGATGAGCGAGATCAATAAAAGGAAAATATACAGAGATCAACACACCCAGCAACACAGAAACAACCAGGAGCTACACAGACATTATTAATTATTAATTCTGAACTACTGAAATTAGTTTTTCTCTATTTAGATTTTGGTTGTTTTCAATAAACAATTTCAGTAAGTGATACATACACACACACACACACACACACACACACACACACACACACACACACTGACAGCATACAGCATATGGTGTCTCCAGTTAACCAGGTTGAACCCATGTAAAACCCATGTACACAAGAAGAGAACATGCAAACTCCACACAGATCAAAACCAGGACCTCCTTGCTGTGAGGCGACAGTACTGCCCACACAACAACCGTGGGGACTGGCGGCATAAAAAAGTAAATATAGTTTAAAATACATGATCGAGTCTATTATACGTATAAGTGTCATCAGTATTGTATTTTTTTTCTTTCTTTTGCCTGCTCCAGTATTTAGGGGGTTGCCATGATTTTTCTTTCAGGTCAACATACCAGACAGTTTTTATGCTGAAGCAACCCACCTTACTTATATCGGGGCTTGGGCCCGGCACTGAAAACACATCAGCAAGTGCGCCTCCCGAATTATTGAGAAATAAACTTTAATTATGTTTTTGGAAACTTAATGCAGAGCAACCACAGTCTACTGCACAGAAAGGTTTCATGTAGAATTAACTAGCTCCCCCCACTGCCTGCATTTTGTCTTTCACAGGAGCGTAGCCAAAAGATCTGGCTCCCGTCAAAAAGCCGCCGTTTGTCTTGCTGTGCCCCCCTGCAATAGCTTCACTTTGGGAACCACTGCGATAGCTGATAGTCCAGGTGAGATTAGGACTTCAGATCTCGGTGGTAGTAGGCTAGTGGATTTTATCACCGCACCACTTAGGAACCATGAACATAATCACAACGATATCTGTGTAAAATAGACAAATGATAAACCGTGTGTTCTAATATTTAATCCATACTGTGGGTCATTTAGTCATTTTGATGACCTTTTATTTAACAAAGTGTTTATTTGAATAGAAAATACCGTTAAACTTCACAGCCCCACTCACAGCAGGACATCAGAAAATTACCCTAAGAACAAGGTGCTTCAGTTCATCGTCAGGAAGGAATGAAGGCTTGTAGTTGGCTTCAGCAAAGGAGCTGGTTGAACCTGCCAAAACCGGAGTGGCTATAATGAGTAAATGATGTTTTGTCGTATGGGAACAATAATGAGTTAATTGCTTGAAGTCCATCAGATTTGAGTTCCTACCTTTGAGTGATTTGAGATGTTGCACAGCCATGCGCAGGACAGTGAGTTTGTCGAGCTTTCGGGACACGGGGTTAAATGTTGGAATCATAGCAGACAGCTCGTCTATCAAGTTATTCATCTTGTCCCGTCGCCGCTTCTCAATTTGGCTGTGAGGTTCCCTACAATTGAACATCAAATCCAGACAAGATGAATAAATATGAATAAAAAATTTACATTAAAAGTGGCTTACATACATATATAAGTATAAAAAAGTATTAAGTGGCTAAAGGTTTGTGGACATCTACACAAGCTGGGCCAGTGGTTAGAGAACAGATCCTGACTGAATTGCCCTTGAGCAAGGCAACCAACCCCTAACTAACTTCTCTCAAGGCCCGTGTGCTCACTGCTCTTTAGCGTGCGTTCTCTAGGGTGTGTTTCACTGCATGGATTGGGTTAAATGCAGAGGACAAATTTATCTGTGTGTAAAGAA
>JAYDZG010000009.1:19069298-19082942 GCA_034509265.1 Microcambeva bendego | reverse complement strand
TAATCGTTGTTCATGTGGCCGCTCAGCCAAGCCGGCAGGCAGAGCTGAGGCTCGACACGATGCATTTGAGATTTAAGAGGCTTTAACCGGGTCAAGCATCTGCCTTATGTGTCGGTGGAACCTCTGCATTCAGCATGGATCCAGATACTCGTGACGTCCTACCTGGACCTTGTGATGTCACTCATAGCCCGTCGAGTTGCTGTCCATGCAGCACACGACAGTTACTCTGGATATTATCCAGCCGTCATAATATGGATACTCTGTACTATTACTTATTTATTTTTTTAGATGAAACCTATGTGTAAATTGACAATTCTCTTTTCTCACCGTTTCTCTCTTCAGGGAGATGAGAAGATGAATGAGATCATGGCTCTGGCTCACACTTTCCTGCAGCAATTCTGTAATGATAATCCTCAGAACCAGATCCTGCTCCATAAACACCTCAACCTCTTCCTCACTCCGGGGGTATGTCTTTAGGTTCACAGATATATTAAACAAAAAAAATAATGTTATTAACAAAGTTCTTGTGGTTGTTTTTTTTTTTAAGTTAGTTGCTAGGCTACTAGAGCCAGCTGTAGCCAAGTGGTTAGGGTATGTGCCTGGTAATTCGAAGGTCACCGGTTCAAACCTCCCCACTGCCAGGTTGATGCTGTTGGGCCCTTGAAAAAGACCCTTAACCCTCATAGCTCAGTCTGTGTACTGTAACTGTTTTTTGAAAATGTTCACCGATAAATCCTGTGTAAGCGGTAATTACCGGTCAGCCGTGGCCTGGTGGTTAGAGAACTGGGCTTGTGATCAGAAGGTGGCCGTTTTTATTCCTAGAGCCAACACTTCACGACTGAAGTGCTCTTGAGCAAGGCACCTAACCTCTCACTATTCTCCGGGTGCTGTGGCTAGGGCTGCCCACCGTTCACTTAGGGTTCATAGTCCACAGTGATTAAAATTATATTCTAAAAAAATAAAAAGAATTCTCCATATAAACTCACAATCCATGCTGTGAAGGGAGCTTCCAATGAACTGGGAGGGTAAACATTCAGAAGTCAACACCGGGATGCCCTTCTTTCCTTTCAGGCAGAAGCAGGAAACTGCCGTCGCCATGGATACAGACCGACGCTTGTCTCACCAGACTGTCATGTTTTATTTACTGTGTTATTATTTCAACATCTCCAAGTGGGAATACAAGCTGACAGGAGACAAAAGCTTCAGTTTCAGTTCACCAATCACACATTCCATTGTTTTCTTTAAAACACAGAAGACGACTGTGTTTTAATGCTTAATGAATATAATCTAATATAATATATTACTGAAAATGATTTCATTTTCCTTCCCTTGATGCAATTCCATGGAGTTCTGCGGTCTCATGCTGACTCCCTATTGGAGGGTTTTATAGCTCACTCCACTCCATCCCAATTACACTGGGACAGCTCTTAATGGAGCAGACATTGCTCAAGGGTCCATCAGCGGCAACCTAGCAGTGGTGAGGTTTGAACCAGCGACCTGTTGATTACTAGTCCTGTGCCTTAACCACTAGGCTACATGAATGCAAAAAGGGGAATGGAGTGGATAGGCGGAGTTGACAGAGCAGAATGGGATTGGGGTTCAATTCTAATCATTTAAATGAATAATGTAATAATTTAACAAGGTTCTCGTAGGTGTTTAACGTGAAGAGAAAACTAATCTTCTCTTGACCTCTCTCCGCAGCTTCTGGAGGCGAAGACGATGCGCTCCATCTTTCAGAACAACTACCACCTATGTAACGAGATCAGCGAGCGCGTGGTCAACCACTTCGTCCACTGTATAGAGACTCGCGGCCGGCATGTTCCGTACCTGCTCTTTCTCCAGACCATTGTGAAAGCTGACGGCAAGTACGTCAAGAAGTGCCAGGACAAAGTGATGACTGAGGTCAGTCATTTAAAAGATTTTGATTTAGAATGTAATTCAAAATACTCTTTTCATCACCCAGTGAAATTCGTCCTCCACACATACACACCAGTGAACACTAGGGGGCGGTGAGCACACATGCCCGGAGCGGTGAACAGCCCTAGATACGGCGCCCGTGGAGCAGTTATGGGTCGGGTGCCTTGCTCGAGGGCACTTCAGTCATGACCTGTCGGCTCTGGGAAACGAACCGGCAACCTTCTGCTCTCAAGCCCAGATTTCTCCCCTGTTAACACGTCAGGACGGGGACATTTGCATAATTTTTGAATAGAAGCACCCTTGCTCCACCCCTCATCGCTCAACACCCAGCAGAGCCCCACCCACTAGATTAGTCCACCATTTTGGTGTACTTTTTGCTTTTGCGTCTGTTACCCTCTTCATTTTCGTGACTGTTCATTCAAACAGCTGTACATTAAGATCCTACACACGACGGGAACATGTGGATATCTGTCTGTATTACTCCGACAGTTTTCTCACCAGTGTTCAACTCATCCCTGAGACCTCCAAACACCAGAGGGTACACGTGCTAGGTCCCTTAACCCTCAGACTATAACCATATTGTTATTCGCTTTGGATAAATGCCGAAAATGTAATATGCTGTCTTTGGTGAACAAAATGGAAGAGATATGACTGTGCATGACACACAGTAGAGGACTTATGGACTGTAATGTCATGATTTTTTCAGAAACATGGGTAAATGATGGTGTCCCCGACAATGCTACATAGAGCTAACCGGACACAACTTTGTGAGTGTTAGGAAACACCGCCTCCGTTTTGTGGTTAATGTCAAATTTAATGGGGGGACTGAAACTTAAGGGACTGAAACTTCAGGAACATGTTTTGTATAGCACTCAGACCTATGCGAACTTGTTTGGACCGGTATCAAAAGTCCCCTTCAACGACCTTGTGTGCTTCTGAAGCTGGTGAATGCGGGTGAGGACGTCCTGGTGTTCTACAACGACCGCACATCGTTCCCCACCCTGCTGAAGCTGATGACCTCCGAGGAGGAGCGCACGGATGAGAACGGCGCCCTGGCGTACCACAACAACCTGGTGGAGCTGCTGGCTGCTTGTACAGAGGGCAAGAACGTTTACACCGAAATCAAATGCAACTCGCTCCTGCCACTCGACGATATCGTCAAGGTGGTGACCCATGAGGACTGTATTCCAGAGGTTGGTAATATCTCTTGAATCTAGTCAAACATGAAATATTCCACTTCAGGGGCAGGGACGGTCTATATTACTGCGTAGAGCTTTGGACTATCTACCAGACCTTGGCGCAATCCAGTCCTTGAGCAAGACCCTTAACCCGGTCTCCTCCAGGGTTGGGATGTGTGAAGGAAGAATTTCATTGTTCGTTTCTCTCTCTGTAGGTGAAGATTGCTTACGTGAATTTTGTCAACCATTGCTACGTGGACACAGAGGTGGAGATGAAAGAGATTTACACCAGCAACCACATCTGGAATCTCTTCGATAGCTTCCTTGTAGACATGGACAGAGTAAGACCGTCAGTCTAGAGCTAACAAAAAGAAGCATGTAGAATTTATCGTCAGTGCTGTTGGATGTGTTGTTGGTTTTTTAGGTGTGTAACAGCACCACTGACAGAAAGCATGCTGATCTTGTCCTGGAGAAGTACGTCACCGATACAGTCATGGCCATCGTCAAGGGTTTTTTCGGATCCCAGTTTTCCGTGAACACCTCCAACCTGAAGGTATCAAGCATTGCGAGGTCAAGGGTTGATTTAAAGCGAGTCCCCGGCCTTCAAATGGCTCTTGGGTGTCCAGTTCTCTATATGTAGAAGCCAATGTTCTGTACTTCACTGTCGAGTCACATTATTATGACCACTTAGCATACCTCAGTAGAGAGAGATGCATCTCGTGACTTCAACAAGGTGTGAAAGGTCAATTTTTCTCTTATCACCCATACATACTGAATATCTTTCCTGCCTTTATGAGATCCTCCAGCAAGTCAATGCGACACGTCACATGGCTAGGACCGTCCCTCATTGGTTGGAAGAGCATGACCAAAACTTTGAAGCACTACCGTTTCCTCCTAATTGCCCGGATCTGAACCCAATTCAGCGTCTGTAGGACCAACACGCTGGTCAACACTCTACCAGGACTCTGGATATTGGGTGGTGGTCATAACAATGGGATTACAGTGTAAAAAGCTTAATATTAGTAGGGATGTAACGATACATACGATACTAAGTAAATCACGATATTTAAAAAAAATAGTTTCCCTTTACTAGTTCTCTTTATAAAGTAAAAAACCATTAGTTTCCCTTTACTATTTCTCTTTATAAAGTAAATAAAGTAAAATACTTTTCACTATTCGTGATTATTGCTGTTACTTCTGAAGAAGATTAAACTAAGCCAAACAAATACAGTCACAGGGCCCTCTTGCTGTTTAAAGTCAATATCAATTCATTTAAAATGAGTCACTGAATCGTGCCCCACATGAATCGATACTGTGAATCATCACATCCCTAATAATTAGCATATAATATAAGAATATTATACCCACGGCGTAAAATGACGCTTGCCTAAGGCTACTTCTGCCGTTCTAAGGTCATCCGGTCGGCCAAGTATGTCTTTTCTGTACCGTGTTATTGCGATTGCATGTAATCTAACTTTTCATCATGGGTATTCTGTCTTGGTAGACACATCAGAGCACGTTCATACGTCTGCTGCAGGCTGCTCTCAGAATCCACAACTGCACCTGGACCCTTTCTCCACAGAAGGCTAACATTGAGGCCTGCATTAAGACCCTTGATGATGTGGGTGAGTGGAAACATCCATACGTTCTTTTTGGCTAAAAATTGCAATTCAAACACTTAAAGGTTACATCTGGCACCTTATAAAAACGAAGCGTGTGTGTGGGGGGAATTAAGTGTATGAAATGGCATTAAAAACGAACTAAATAAATACATTTTCGTCCATGCTCTGGTCACTTGGTACATGTCGAGACACAGAGGTTAATTAGAGGAGGCTGCACACTTCTAAGTGAGCTCCCGAGTAAATAAAACGCTACAGTTTATAAGCCTTAACTCCCGCCTCCGACCTTGGATCAGACGCTCTCTGATTGGTTGTTAAGGCAGCTGCTTTAACAACAGTATTTAATCGCCGCTTTACATTCTTTTTTGGGGGTTAAAGGCTATAAAAAAGGTCATTCATAGGTATTTTTTTAATATGTGTGTTTTCACGATTTGCAGCCACTCTAGGAGCATAACCCCTGTGAAATTCAGGTGTCCATCTGGGTGCCAAAAATCTATGAATTTAGTAGGAAAGGAAGATTCTTGCATTCAGAAATGTTTAAGTTGCAAGAAATCAAACTCGACCATAAAAGAAATGTACTTAACCTGTCAGACTGTAATGGATGGGTTTTCTCAGCTAAGTGCCGGAACATAGCCCTGCCGGTTGACGTAAGCAGCCAGGTGAACGCGCTGACTTTGAAGACCCACACCAACATGGTCCAGCGAGCAGCAAAAGACTGGAGGCAGTCCGCCCGCACCCGACCTCGCAAAGAGCCGCTGGGGACTCCGGACTACAAAGCCATCATTGAAAAACTGCAGGTACCGTCCTCGAGCCCAGCAGTATCCCATCCTCTGCATTAACGTCTACGCTAATCGAATAGGATGTCCGATAAGTGTATTGTCCGACGTGTACATACTATTGGTCATTATTATTAGCTTATAAAGGTAGACATTTAGTAAACTGGCTGGGTGGTTTTATCCTGGGCCAGATTAGATCTTCCAGCAATGTCACGTGTCTAGAAATGCCTGGATGGAAACCCAACTGAGCCTTCTGTCCAGTTTGCCTTCGGATACCTGTGACGACCTACCAGGACGTCTCTGACAGATGCTGTCCATGCGGCACACGACGGTCCTTCTGAATATTAGCTACTGGTCATAATAATGTCATTTGACCATTTATATTGGAAGCATTTTTGTTGGGCTAGTGGAATAATACCATGTCTGTGACTGCTGTCTAGCATATTTATGTTAAATCTGTGGTTTTTTTGTGTGTGTGTGTGTTTAGGGTGTGGTGTCATATCTAAAAGAGTAGTTCAGTCCTCAAGTTCAGGCCGAGTTCTCTGTATTGGTGGACGTCCTACACAGTCCCGAGCTGCTGTTTCCCGAACAGGCCCGTCTGCGCTGTGAGACCGGAGCCTTTATGATGAAGTAAGAACCTTTCCCAGGAACCCCGTCCTGTTGGGTGGGTTCGAAAAGTCGCTCGCTTGCTGTCGACCAAGGCAGGTGTCTTAATAGCGAGCGTTCTAATAAGTCATCGCCTTATAAGCCGGGTCATTTGGACGTGCTATCTAGAGAGATGCGATCGCATTGCTTTAGCTTTAGCATTAGCATTGTGTCATTTAAAACAATGGGATGAAGTGGCACAAGCGTTAGCGTCTCGAATAGCGTCTACCCTTTCCTGTCCTTTCCAACATAAATATAGCCTAATGTTTGAAGGTGACTTAGTAGTGTGGATTAAAAGACATCTAGGATTTCGAACAACGCTGCCCAGGTAGCAGGCGCGCTACGTTTTCGAACACACGCCTAGTTTTAGCATTTAATGTCGTCTTGAGCGCGCTCCCGAGAACTAAGCTGTCGTTTATTGGCTCAAGGCTAGTACACACAATATAAAAAAACATCCGTTAGTCTCCAGGTGTCAAAAATACAGCAAACTGTGTGTTGTTTACGATGAGAAATTTTGCTAGCTAGATCTTAGAACCATCAAAAATAGCTGCAACATAAAGTTAAAACTGCTGAAATGGGAATGGAAGTGTCCACAGGCTGTACATCACACCTGGCTCCGGGTCTAATAAGAAAGTAAGAGAAATCCTTTGCCTGCCTTGGATAGTTCCATCTCATTAAAAAAAATGATACATAGATTGTGAATCTCTAATGCGGATCTGTTTTGCCACAGGCTGATTAAGCACACGAAGAAACTGATGGATAAGGAGGAGAAGTTGTGTATAAAGGTTCTACAGACACTGCGGGAGATGCTGGATAAGAAAGAGACATTCGATGAGCAGGTCAGTGGAGAAATAATAGCCAAGGACACTTTAGATGATTGTTTTGAAACTTATGCTCGGTGGCTTAGTGCGTAGCACTGTCACCTCACAGCAAGAAGGTCCTGGGTTCGATCATCAGGTGGGGTGGTCCGGGTCCTTTCTGTGTGCATGTTCTCCCCGTGTCTCACAGTCCAAAAACATGCGGCCAGGTTAATCTGAGAGACTAAATTGTCCAGATGTTAAGATCCTAGTACACGTTCAGGTATTGACCTCAACCTCCCATGAGTACACACAGTCCTCCATGTCCACTTCATGGCTACGGCCTTGATTGTTCAGGATTGTTCTAAATCTATCTATCTGAAAAGTCTATCGCTCTGGAAACTTGCAGCTGTAGGATGTGGGTTGATTCAAAGGTCTGATTTGAACATACACAGACCAGGCGTAGCATCATGACCACCTTTGTAAGATCGTGTTTCTCCATCTTTAATAATTATTAGTATTTTATGTACCGGATCAGTTCTTGCAGCAGATTACATTACCTCTGGTGCAGTCTGAAATCTGCAAAGCACCTTGAGTCGTGTGCTTGAAAGCGAACTATATAGGCGGCGTGCGATGACTCAGACCAGCAAGCTCCTGTAGAATTTAAAACCTTTACTTCAACCACCAAGAGAGGGCTCTAGAGGAACACACAGGAGCACGTAAGTGTCACGTTTAAACCTGTTGACCCTCCTCAACCCGGCAGCCTGAGAGAGAAGAGCAGAAGTGTGTGTGTGTGTGTGTGTGTGTGTGTGTGTGGTTGAGTCCGTGCTCAGGAGATAAATGAGCTAAGCTGGCGGCTCAGGCGTCCGCGGTGCCGCTGGCTCCGGCTGGCTGAGTGCAGCCGGTTGGGAGCTTCAGACAGCTAATCAGTATTCAGTGGACAGAGTGGTGAGAGCTGTTACATAAGGCAGAGGCACGAGAGGAAGTGCTCACCACGAGTCCAGACAGCGAAGGTGGTTGTGGTGGAGGGAGGTGGGGGTGGCTACCCAAAAACACCCAGCAAAACAGATCAATACTGCAGAAACCGTGACTGGAGCGTCGGAGTCAGAGATAAAAGTAGACTCTCCGTTATCAAAGTTTCCAAACCAGAGTTCTTTCCCCACCTCATCAGGGCAGGATTAATCACACCCCTTTTCACTCCTGTTGTGTTTTACATTTTGGTTACGTTGCTCATTACTGTTCACGAGGTTAAACGCAGTCATGGTCGTGATTTTCCATGCTGTTTTGGACTGTGTTGGGTTAGTGGGTAGCACTGCCGCTTCACGGCAAGAAGGTCCCGGGTTCGATCCCCAGGTGGGGCGGTCCGGGTCCTTTCTGTGTGGAGTTTGCATGGTCTCGCAGTGTCCACATGGGTTTCTTCAGGGTGCTTGATGTGTTCATAAACATACCGAGCTCTCTAAATAGACTGCATGTTACGTCCACACTAGTAAAGCATCTTTAAAGCCAAATTAAATAGAAAAGAGTAAATGTAAATCAATTATGCTTGATATTTAATTTCTATAAAAGTGTACAAGCATATTTATTTATGGTTTAAGAATGTTTTTTACTCAGAAGGAGCGTTGCTTTGGTTTGAATGGCACGATGCTAACAGTGTTTATCTTAGTAAGCGAATCCCGATATAATGAGAACCTAACGGCCCATCGGTTGAGCTCTTGTGAGACACATTTTGTGGAGCCCTGCCATAATGCCTTACAGGCTGCTTTTTAAAAGTCCCTGATTCCGAATCAGCACTTTAAAGCCCGTGTGAAGTTGGTTACTTGGATGTAGAAGAAGCTAAAAATAATAAACTTCTGCTGACTTTTGCTTTTACTTGTGGGCAGGTGTTGTTTAAGTATTAATCTGATCATTTTAAGTTGATAAGATTAATTTTCATTATTATCACCAAATGAGTTTTTGATGATTTAGGCAAACACACAATAAATTACATTTATAAGACGTCTTTATCCAAAGAGACTTACATTAGTTACAGTATACAGTCTGAGCCATGGAGGTTAAGGGCCTTGCTCAAGGGCCCAACAGCAGCAACCTGGTGGTTGAACCTGTGACCTTTGGATTGCTTGTCCTGTACCCTAACCACTAAGCTACAACTGGCCTAAAAAAACATTAAAGTCCTGAAACAAATTAAAGGCAATATTTAATATTAATTACATATTTAATATTGGTTATTATTATTCATGTCTTTGTCATAAATGATTGTTGCCTGTATACATTTGTATACATTATCTTTGTCTCGTAGCAAGAAGGTCCTGGGTTTGATCCCCGGAGGGTGTGGTCCGGGTCCTTTCTGGGTGGAGTTTGCATGTTCTCCCCGTATGTGTGTGCGTTTCCTCCCACAGTCCAAAAACATTCTGAGGTTAACTGGAGACGCTGAATTGTCCTATAAGTACCTACCCACTAGGACGCACAAACCAGTGCTGGTGCCATGCTAGGATAAAAGAGAGCGTTGTGTCAGAAAGGGCGCCTGGCATACAAATCAGAAGCCAGATCAGTAATGCGCATAACGAGCCGCTGTCCAGAGAAGAAAATAAAAAAACGATGAATCTTAAGGAAGCAGTAACTCCCTTACAAGTGTGTAAAACACGACATTAAAATCCTACATCAGATATTTAAGCTTTATTAGTCATCGGATATAAAGTACAGAAGCTGTGTGCTGTTGTACTGGTGTGTGTTTGTATATCAGAAACGGTGTGGGTCCGTACCGCAGCATCTTCGACTGGAGCGTGATACTGCAGTCTCCTGAGCGTCTCTGACTCCAGCCTCCCTACAGACTCTGACTAAAGTAGAGAGAGAGAGAGAGAGAGAGAGCATGTGAGTGGCCACGTGAATGAGGTCGGAAATGAAAGGCAGGAGGAAGCGGTGTGTGGACACGGATGGGAGGAGAGCGGCGTCTGCCGGGTTCATGCAGAGACACTGTGTGTGTGTGTGTGTGTGTGTGTGTGTGTGGTGGGGGGGTGTTTACGTAACCAGCCCGCAGTGTCTGAACCGGCCTCACGTGGCCCATCACGTTCTATATCCTTCTCTTTCTCTCCCAGTTCAGTTTTAGCTCTCTCATGCACTCACTCTCTATCCCTCACATGTTTACATGCTTTTTCTCCTCATCACTGCTTTGTGTTTGTCTCATGTATTCATCTCATTTCATTACAACCACCTCCTCTCCATCTCTTTTTCTTACGACATAGTTGCCAAGCAGCAGGTCATAGTTCTTCAGTAAGTATGATCTGTCATAAGGAACGGAATTTAATTTAAGTAATATAGAGCCATACAAGTGTTACTCTGCTCAAGGTTCTTGATACTGATTTACACATCGTGGTTCACTGTGTTTATCTGTTTTATCTCAAATGTGGCCGTTTGAAGCTCAGAGGTTGAGGTACTGGACTCGTGATCGGACGGGTGGTGGTGTGATTGTCTTCCCCTGATGATTACATGAGAACATTTAGTTTCCTACGTCGGCAAAGGACATGGACACAAACTGTGGATTTGGTCTTCTGAGTTTTGGGTGTGTTAGGTTCACTAAGATTTGGGTTCTGGTGTTTTCAAAACTTGGAAATGTTGGGTTTGGGGTTCTATGGTAAAGCTTTGGGTTTGGTCTACTGAGATGATCAGTTCCTCAAGTTTTGAGTCTTGAGTGTGTTTGGCCATAAAGAGCCATGTTGTTTTATTCTAGTCTAATTTTATAGAATTAAACAACATGGCTCATTTTGAGCAAACACACACCCATTCATTATAAAACTATAGGAACCTTGGTATCGTAGTTAGTTCCATGGCTGTACGTTAAAGGGTTTGGTCTACAAAGTTTTGGGTTTGGGTTACTATGTCAAATCTTTAGGTTTGGTCTATCACTGTATTAAAGTGCTGTTTCAGGTTGAGTTGTGGGGTTGTATTAGGTCTACTAGCAGTAGTCTTAATGGTTTACCATTGTCAGAAATTCAGCTTTCAGAAGACAGGAGATCTTCAGTTGTGCAGTCTGCAGTCTTTATTAATGCCTACTGAAGTGTGGCTTGGAAGATCAACACAATCTAACTAGACATGAATTAGGGAAGGCTTTTTCTACCCTTGGACTGAGAGAAAGATAAAAGAAAAAAAGTGTTTAGGGTGGATGGAAATAACCATAGAAAGGGAAATAAAAAATATAAGGGTGTTAGTGTTATTGTGCGTAATTCAGAATACATAAAGGTTGGGTCAAGGGTACAGGATAACAAAAGGTCTGAACCTGAAGATCAGATTAAGGGAATCATTTTTGGGGTTGCATTAGGTCTACTGGCAGTAGTAGTAATGGTTTTAACATCTTAAACCCAGACAATAGCTTTCACTGCATCAGCCAACGCTGGTAATAGATTGTTTGTACAGACAAATCACTTTTTAAATGCATTAGAAAGCCAAATGATGTTCCAGTATGTTGTTGGAGGAGGGTTTTAATTCCCATTATTTTGATTATCCCATTATGTTACCCACAAACCTTATAGCCACAACTTATTGTAATAGTTACTTCCTGCCCACTAATGCGGTGTCACAAAGCACTTAAATTCCTTTTAAAAGTCATTTCAACATTGTGACGTGTCTGTCACTATGGGTGTCCATCAAAAGAACATGCAAACTCCCCACAGAAAGGACCCGGCTGTAGATCGAACCCAGAACCACAAAATGAGAGGACGGTACACACATCCAGGTGCTTCTTATTCTCTTACGAATCTCGTTTCGAGTCCTGGGGTTTTTATAAACACCGGCGTACTTTAGGATGGGGCCGCGCCCCCTCCCATAATAGCGGGATACGAAGGATGCCCCGTGCAGCTGGCAGAACACGCCGTACCTCACAGACCTGCTCTGCGGCCTCTAACCACATTATGCAATCACGTGCGCAGATTCCGAAATGAGCCCAGCTGTTTCTGCTCGGCTGCTGTTCTGTTTTGAAAGTGGTTTGAGAAGCAACAGGACAACAGACTGCTCTCACATGCGAGCCTAATTTGTTTTGCATCTGCTGGTGCCGCTTTAGAGGGCGAGATCCCAACTTGGGGCGCCACGTCCGGTGGTGCTGTTGCTGAGTACCGGTCACTACGTTTACATTACAGCATTTACTACATGCGTTTATCCAAAGCGACTTACACTCCAGGTACAGGATATCACTATTGGTTAGAGAAGTGCCCTTGAGCAAGGCACCCAACCCATAAATGCTCCCCTGGTGCCGTGGCTAGGGATGCTCACCGCTCCGGACACGCGTGCTGACCGCCCCCTTGTGTTCACTAGTGTGTATTTGTGTGTTTCGATGCACAGATCGGGTTAAAATGCAGAGTCGCTAAATTCTAAAATTCTAAAATATTTTGCTCTGAACTGGATGGAAAACTCGTGTGTGCTTTATGAAGCAGAAATATTGAAAACACAGGGTTTTGACAGGCTGTAATTTATGGATCTGTGTGATACCAGGATCAGCCCCGGTCCCAGACTGGGCTTCCATCAGTGCACCACCTGCCTCCAAACGTGCCTTTTTTAATCTGAGCGTCTGTGTTTGCCGAAACTTAAGTCTGAAGGTTTGGGGCAGATCTGATCGGATTCAGCCGGTCTAGCCGCAGTGTGGCGTGTCCGTGCACATCTTAAAAACCTCGGCTTCTCCAGCGCGACTCCCCTGGCCGTTCTTTCTCTCCGCCGTCCTCGCTTTACCTGAGCAAAGTTTTTTCTCTCCGTGCAGCAGACGGATGACTCAGGCTGGCCCAGCTTGCTTTATCTCCATTTTTCTTCTCCCTCCGTCTCGCTATGTTGCCGCTCGGAGTCTTCCGCAGGAGTGGGCACGGGGGAGACTGCAGCATCTGGACGAGTTATCAAACTTTCATTATCGGAGAGGCAAAACACCTGCAGAGCGACAGTCGGTCCAAAGGTTAAGTGAAACACACAGGCATTGGACGAGTACCTAACTCCAGTGAGGGTTGTGTCTGTGTGTGTGTTTGGGCGGGGGGTAGGTTTGCTGTACTTGAGTGCATGCGCAGACTCTTTCAGACTCGAAGTCGAGGCTGTACTGACTGCAGATGAGTTGTTTTTGATGGCTGGAGGGTGAAATGATAGAAGAAAATAAGCGTGTGTGTGTGCGTGTGTGTGTGCGTGCGTATATAAACCAAATAAAACTGAATGCAAATACAAAATGTCATTTTATTAGTTCTTTTTTAAAAGTAAAATATGTAATAAATGCTTATCATTAAATAAGGTACAAAAAAGAAAAGGAAAATTTTTAAAACAAATCCAACATTAAATGTGAATACTTTGATACATATTACTGATTTGGCATGGTTTTAACACCGGATGCCCTTCCTGACGGAACCCTCCTATTTATCCGGGCTTGGAACCGGTGCTAGTTTTAACCGGGGAGTTCAGACTCTCTATGCTGGAAATCCCACTGCTCTACCTGACCACAATTAATTTAAAAAAAGAATAATTATACAAATCATTCTGCAAAATCTGAAAATCCCCTACCTGACAACTTTGGGGGGATAACGTCAACCAGGCCAGGTGAATATCGGCACTGCCTTCTGCCGTTTGTAAAAAAAAATCAACTTAAATGAATTACCGATTCGAATGATTGCATGTGTATTGATTTTTAACTGTCTTGTAGTGCATCATTACAGCCGAGGCTAGCTAGCATGATAAATCCATTACTTTATTATTCACG
>JAYDZG010000009.1:19013791-19040779 GCA_034509265.1 Microcambeva bendego | reverse complement strand
GGGGTGGAGAAAGCAATGGCAAACTACTCCACTATCATTGCCGAAATACTTCATGGATCGATGATCCATCAAGTGACAGAGAGTCGGCTGTGACTAAACGAATAATCATCATCATCAATGTGTGATTTAGTACAGACCATCCCTGTGCTACTTGACCCCCCTTCCCTTTTAAGATGTTAAGGGTAACGCCCACCCCTCACAGGAAGTTGAACCACAAAGGCTGCAAATATTCTTTATAAGTGTCTGCCTTGAAAATAATATTGACGTGTCTTTCAGATTTTTTATATTATTTACTGGAAGGGAGATGGTGGGAAGTTTTTATATTTACACCCTGTTGATACGGAATCTTTAAACTATTTATAAAGGATTTCAAAAACAACTATATTACTTTTGCGATGCGTTTTCTTCCAGCGTTGTATCATTTTAATCCCATCAGCAAAACGGTTTAGTTGAGCGTGTTGCCAAAAACAGCTGCTGCTTTCACATCATCACATGAAAATCTTCTTCTCCTTAAAGCTTCTTTGGAAATGTGCGGTATGATCGGTGAGGTACGGTCGTGTCCGAGAGACCTTCTAGTCCGAATTTGGGTAGCATCATGTGATTTCCAACTTTTTGGATGATCAAAGAAGCTTTAAGAGGAAGACGATGTTCATGTGATGTTGTGAAAGCAGCGGTGCATCAGCGGCTACATCTGCTGATCGCATGTGAAATTTAAAATCCTTTGCCCCTCAAAGGAAGGGGATGTTATTTGTTTCTAACGTTCTCAATAAAGTAAATTTGGATTTAAAATGTATCCGTGTACAATAGTACTAGAAAGAAGTTCAGTCTTGATAATGCTGGTCCTCAGCCTTTAACTTGTGTGGGATATGTGGTATGACAAGGTGTTTAAAATCCTGTTTCTAAAACCTGGCTTCTTCGGAAGGTCCCTTCTGTAAGTGTGAAGAAGCTATATATAGAAATGTGTGTGTGTGTGTGTGTGTGTGTGTGTGTTTCCATTTCATTGATTGATTGCATAAGAGCGAGAGACTCTGTTCCCACCTTTGAGCACGGCCGTGTCCTGGAACCTCTGCGGTTCTCCCATCCTGCCCGGCTGTGAAAGCTCCTTACGTAACGCGTTTCTAGTTGAACCTCAACGTCTCCTCCGCCTTTATCGATCGCTTCACAGTCACACACACCGACACGTGCCGCTACACACACATACATTAAAATGTCCTTTGAATAAAAGCAAATATCTTTATTCTCATCCAGATCATGAATAATCTCATCATCGTGGTATACCTTGGTGGATTTGGTACGGCACACGGCGCATTGTTTGTTTATCTGTTGTTCACGATTCTTCCTGAAGTCGAAGGCCTCAGGAAGCATCAGGAACAAGCGTTAAACAATAAGCATCTGATGTGCCACTTTCCCCCTTCAGTTGCTTTTGAACTGCTGGCTTCTACTTTCGAGTCCCATTATTATGTGCAGAACCGTTGTGGTCATCTGGAGCCATGCTGACTGCTTGGCATCCCATTTACATTTTCAGAATTTAGCAGAGGCCTTCATCCAAAGCGTAATACAGTAATAGGGTTAAGGGCCTTGCTCAAGGGCCGAACAGCATCAACCTGGCAGTGGTGCGGTTTAAGCCCGGCGATCTTCGGACTACTAGTCCTGTACCCTAACCACTAGGCTAACTTCTGGGGGGGGTCTGTGCGAAGGATCCACAAAGAGCCATCTTAATTCAGAGGTGTTAAACTGGATCCTTAAACGGCCGTGTGGCTGCAGGTCTTTGTTCCAACTGACCCAGAAAGTCACATGATCAGCTGTCTAACTGTGAGACCAGCTAATTAAACTAGTGAAATCAAGTGTGCTCTGATCTGACTCGACCAAAAAAGAAAAGAAAAAGAAAAAAAAAACAGCAGCCACACCAGTCCTTGGAGGATGGGTTTGACATTCCTGAATTAGCTGGTCTCTATAGACATCTGATCATGTGACCACCTGGGTTGGTTGGAACAAAGGCCTGCAGCCACACGGCACTCTAAGGATCCAGTTTGACACCCCTGATCTAGGTAGTCTGACAGATGCTATTGGATTCACGTCTGGGGACCAGGCGGCCAGGGTAATAGTTAGAAGTCTTGGTCTTCCAGCCAGTGTTGGACATTTCTGTTGTATGGTTGTGGATGCCTTCCACCGACACACTGTATTCACATAGTAAAATCTTAACTACTTCACTTTTAATCCGATACCTCAAAGTCAGTGTGAGATATCATGAACTCGGTTGAGTAGTATGAGAGCCTGTCACTTTCTTTAACTCTCAGGAGAAGAACCTGGACTGGTTCCCGAGGATGCGGGCCATGTCTCTGGTGAGCAGCGAGGGCGAGAGTGAGCAGAATGAGATGCGGTGTCTGCAGGAGAAGCTCGACACCACCATCACACTCGTAGCACAACTGTCCGGCCAGCTGGCGGAACTTAAAGAACAGGTAACAAGCGTCATCCTCTATTTTAAGTAACTGTTCTATACAGACATTTGCAGAACCACAGGCATGCTACTAGGGGGTTTATTACATTTGCCATTTTAAAGGCCAGGTTTTTCATACAATTACATTATATTTCATTTACATTTTCAGCATTAACAGATGCCTTTATCCAAAGCGACTTATACAGTTGCACTATACAGTCTGAGCAATTTAACGGCCTTGCTCAAGGGCCCAACAGCAGCAACCTAGCAGTGTTTAGGTTTGAACCGCCACCCTTTGGATTACTAGTCATGTACCCGATCCACTAGGCTACGTCTGGCCTCTATACAATCAAATATCAAGGCTTAAACCAATAATTTTGAAGTACCGTGCTGTTGAGATGAAGCTTCTGATCTGTGCCTTCACCTTCCTTCGCTTCCTCACAAACAACTCTGATCTCGTGCACATGACCCAGGGTAGGATAGGGATAGTGCTGACTTCAGATCAGGTGATGGTAGAACTAGCAATAACAACTCAAAATCAGCTGCTACATCCCTCTATTGGATTAGGACCCAACACACTATTATAATGGCGGTCACCATGATGATGTGATTTTTTTTTTTATTTTTACATCAGTACCGAAAAGAGAACAACAGCTTTAACCCTTCAGTTACCTTACGGGTTATTAAACCATGATCTGCGAGAGGACATGTCACTAAATAACGATTTAACTTTTGTAATGAGATATAAGCAATAAGGATGTAAAGATTTTTTAAGTGATGACTATTTATTTGTTTTCAAGTCATCAAAGTTTACTTTTACTATTTCCTGATAAATAAGTAAAAGAAAGTTTTTTCGATACATAACAGGAGGGTTAAACATGACATTAAAGCAGGTTAAACATGTTTGGTCCTTAAAAAATAAGGACATTGCAGCAAGTTAGCCACGTGAAGCAGATCTGAGATCACGGTGGGTGAAAGGTTGAGGCTTTTTTTTTTTTGGAAAGAATGCAGATGTGGACAATATTGACTATTGCCTCTGAACCGCTATGTTAGTAGTCTTTAACAAGATTTTTAACAAATGCTTCCATATCCTATATACCCAGGTCATTTTCATTGTTTCCATTATCTTTTTTCATGTTCTTTACTTTTACATCCTGTCATAGAAAAATTGGAGAGATGATAAATAATAGCAGAGATTATGGTCGATCTGGACACGATCATGGGTCAGCCATGTCTGAAGCAGAACCAGGAAAAGATTCCATGGCCATCTGTTAATACTGCTCTGGTCACATGACATTAAGTGTGAAACCTTCTGTTCTTAGCGGTATCTGCTTAAACCGCTCACTGACCGACATGTTGCTTATCTTTGTAGTCTAGACTCTCTAGTTCTTGTTTTATTGTGTTTGAGCAGAGATCCGGAGCTCAGAGCTCGAATCTCAGCTCTGCTACCTCTGACAGGCACAATTGCAACAGACAAAACCGGCCTCTAGTCTGCTGTGTGGGAAAAGACCGGACTAATGGGGTCGGGGTCTTCGAGGCTTTGCAAGGCTTGGTCGTGATCTCGGTCATCATGCGCAGAATAGGACTGGTAGCGATTTAGTTGAGTTTGTCTCAGGTAAATAAACACCCTCCTTAGTGTCTCCCTGGATCAGAATGGCTATACTGAACTGGGAAAAAAGATGGGTTGTGTATTACTCTAAATGTCTTTTGTATTTTTTATTAAACTAGGGTTCTTCCTGGTAGTCATGTTCCAAGGGCTCGGTGTAATTCCCCCGGTCGTGCAAGATGTTAAGTAACTTATTAAAGTGCTTTTTTATTGGCTTGAGGCCTAATTAAACAAATCCTCCTCACCTCTCCAATCCCACCCGGCTAAATTACTGCTGAGCTCAAACAGCCAGAACATCAGCTTTACCCAGCTGGGTGTGAAAACTCAAAATCTTTCCAGTGTGACTTTTCCCTCAGTTTTTACCTGATGTTCCTGGAACCATTGATTGGTATCAGTTCTTAATTAAATGTACATCGTGTGAAGTTCTGTTAATAGTCAGATGTTCCATTATTAATTATAAAAACGTCTTGTTCAGATGGATGTTCTGGTTAATGCGATGTACTTTGGAACTTATAATATTGATAATTGTGAGGTACGTTGTAATACACAATGCAATTTAATTTAATTTTTTTTATTTGTCCTCTCCATTTCGATGTTTTCCTCCATTGCTGAAGAACACCTCAGTGCATCCAAAGAAAGCATAACGTTTCTCGTGCCTCCTCCTTCTTGACCACTGTAATGTCGCACCAGTGGGTCCCAAGCATCGCCCTTCAGACCAGTGACAGGACGTACACAAAGAATAAATAATTCACTACAAGAGCAATCAAAGTTTCAAAACTCTTCAGGTGTTATTGTCTCTCTTCACCACTAGGTGGGAATCGACTCTCCATTCTATAGTTACGCTTTTGCTCCCGCCGGTCCATGATGTTATATCTTATATTATAAACCAGTCAATTGGGCAAAAAAATGGTCGAGGACCAATGGTTGTGTACAACATGCTGCTGCTAGGATTGTCACACCACATATCTATCATCACACTCCAGGGTCCTCTGTGGTTACCTATTACATTATCAAATACAAGGTTGTTCTCATTATTTATTTATTTTTTTCACAAATACAGTGGAGCCCTGAGTTATGAACGATTTAACATTAAAGTATATTATTTGAGTTCAGACTTTTACATTTATTTTGACAAATTTCAGTTTACGAACCACATTGCACCACGGATGGACGTGTTAATAAATTAATACTGATGTGTTATTCCTATATAGGTGTGCAAATTCCGGCTCATCACTAACAACACCGTAACAAGATTATCTTTGTGCCACCTCATCCCTTTGGTTTGAATCGCACAATGCTAATCTTGTTAGCTTAGTAAGTGTTCGAATGACCTGACTCGTAAGGCAACGTCCTGTTTACTTAAGTGACATGTGATGTGTGATTGTTCATTATTATTTTATAATTCAAGATTTAAGGGGCAAATATACTTGTATTCATAAGAAAAAATACATAAATGGTTATGTAAGGGAGGTCTGGATTAATTCTATTTACATGTTTTCTAATGGGAAAATAGATTTAACACATATATTTTGGCTCATGAACTTCAGAACAAATTAAATCTGCCAGTGAAGCTTCTAATATAACTAAAATCTTTAAAGTGAATAGGTTTTTGGTGCTTACAATGCTATATACAGAATACTCTATATTTTCTGTACAATGTCATATAATATCACATTCCTCCTTCAGGATTTCTTTTCACAGTTAGATTTTTTTTGTCTGTATACATTTGCTGGTTCTTTACAAGTTGGGAACTATTTCCATCTTTTTTAATGTGCTGACTTTGGCCACAGGCGTTCTTCTCAAAGTTCTAAGATTCCTTTTATATCTAGTGTACTGACTGCTCCTAGAAAAACATTCTTACGGGTTTAAGAACGGCCCTCACACTCAACCCACGAGCACTTTCCTCTCATGTTCTAAAGCGTTCTGTACCTGAATCGTGTGTTGGTCCTGACCATGAGCTTTCATTACAGGTTTCTTTGATGAATTGTATATTAACCCACAGACAGATAAAGCCAAGAAAGTCTTTGACATGTCTAGGTGCGTCTTGGAAGATTATGGGATGGGATGGGATGGGAAGGGATGAGATTAGGGATGAGGGATTATGATAAAACAGAATAATGAAATTCATTATTTGCATTTCCCAGCTTGTCTCAAGGTGTGTCTCAAAAGTGGCTGCCTGGCAGAGCCTGTATTTGAACCACCAATCTCTGGTTGATAGCCCAAACCTCTACCCACTAGGCTACAACCGTCCCTTGGGGTGATGCATCGACCTATTACACTAACCACCAATACTGAGTATATGGGTGCTGTCGTAGTTGGCAATCATAGCATAGTTGTTTAAGCCCTTGACTAGTAATTAGATGGTTGCTAATTCAAACCACACCATGCTTGATTGCTGCTATTGGGCTCCTGAGCAAGGCCCTTAACCTTCAGTGGCTCACACTATAATATGTAAGCTGCTTTGGATAATCCTTGAAAATGGAAATTAAATGCTAAAGAGCGGGATGACCAGACTATGTGGGTGGGGTCTTGCGTAAGGTGTATGGTGATAAAGGATTCCATTAAGAGCCGCGCACATGGCGAGAACAGTAATACACCTCGACTCCAAAATAAGAGAAAAGAAACAGTACATGTATCTATGAGGGCTTAGACTGGAATGGAAAAGCTTCTCTTCTTCATGTATCATGTGTGTCTTGTATGTTTGTTCAGATGACCGAGCAGAGGAAACACAAGCAGAGGCTGGGGTTTCTGGGTCCACCACAAGTAAACCATCAAATCCCTCCTTCACACTGAAGTTAACATCATAACCGGCCCTGCTGTCATCTCATAACCCAGCATCTCATCATAAAAAAGCCTGATGGCTTTGTTCTGACTTTGAGCTAAGAAGGAAATGCTGATGTGAGGGTTCACAAGTTTACAGACTTCAGGCCTGTGCGGCTGTGTTCAAGTCCAGTATTGTTGCTCAAAGAAGCACCAGGGTCCACCTAGAATCCGGAGCAGGTCCACCTCGTGTTGTCTGTGTAGTTTTAACGATAAAGTATTACTTGTTTTAAATGTTATTGCTTTTTATGACAGTTTAACGTGTTGCAGGAACTGGAGTGAGATGAATTGAACTCATAGTAGAACTGCCGACTAATGTGGCCTTATAGGCTTCAGGAATAATAAATCAACAAAAGAAATTCATCTCACACTAAAAGCTGGAAGTACAAAGATTTGATGGTTAGTTTTGTCATTCGTTCGATTTGACACTTTTGTGAACGATGTATTTTTAAATTTTGTAAATAAAATGATAGCTTCTATTTGCTTGTTGGATGAACAACTGGAGACTGGATGAATGTAAATGCGAAATGTTTGAATGTTAATTAGCTTGGTACAGTTATGAACTAGCAGATCCTAAGTAACTCTAGTATTGATACACTGTACGGCTGAGAGTGATTCTCTTTTCACAAAGCGAGTGCAGTGTGGAGGAACTCCACTGACCTGCATAGCGCCTTAATGTTAACACTTCTTCGTGATCGTTTCTTATCCAGCCTGCGTGACGTCTGACCTGAGAAATGCTATCTTGTCTGAAAAGGTAGCACATCAAATCTTGTCCATATAGTGTATCAGCAAACAATATTAAACTAATTAATCAATAGATGGTTTTAACTGGACAGCCTGTAAACTGCACTGGCCCTGATTTACTAAACCCTCCTCACCAACTTGCTTTAACTGTTTTAATATATACAGAGACATGTATGATTTTCCTTCTGTGTTGTTTCTAATTGTCGTATTCCAAGTTTAGATCTCAGATGGGATTGGGAAAATGGTACAAAATAAAATAAGCAGAATTACATAAAATCATTATTTTTAATTGATAATGGAGAAATTTCACTGTTAAACCTTTGCTTGAATATTTCTCTAATAACTATGGTTACTATTTCAACCAGGAAGTCCCCAGGTAGAGCAGCACGCCTTTCCACTAACACACTAGCGCAGAGAGTCAAATTCCACTAGGTACTGGGATGCACAAACTTAGTAATAAACTTTTTTTGTCTAGTGTTTTAATCAAATTAATTTATTATGATATCAGGATTGATTAAAAATCTGTTTTTAATTAAAGGGCTTAAAATAAGATATTTTTATGATTTTGAAGTCTGGATATTTCAAAATTCTATTAAAATTATTTTTTATATAGTTCAGTTCTCAGCACAGTATTTGCATCGGTTGTGCAATCTATGCACCAAATCAGTACCTGGCTCTCTCTTATTAATTCACAATAATAACACTATCTGTCTGAAATCTTCAACTAAACATATTTACATTGAGTTTTTGTATCCTGTCAGTGATTCTTTTTTAAAAATAAAGTAAAGTAAATCGGGGCCAGTGTCTGAAATGTTTTAAGGTAATTAAGGAGACTTTTCAAAGTTTGCACATATGCCAGAAGAGTATGTGTCTTTTGTTCAACTTAATTTGATGTGGTCATACTGAAATAAAATGTGTATAAAATTGCTTAACTTTCTCTTGTACTTTCTCTACACGCAGCGGTTCACCTGTCCACAAGTACGAGTGAAGTGACCTGAAACTCTTCTGTGTTTGATCATGTGGTGTTTATCCCCTCTAGGACTTAAGCTCCATCGTTTTGGGTAAATGATTCACGTCATGGAATGTAGGACTGCACGGAAATCTGAAGGAAGCATCGAGCCGACACCTAGAAATCCATACAGTATAATCCCATCCGGAGTTGTTATATAAATGTTATATAACATTTACTAACATATTAAACTACTCTGTTCTGTCTTGACTTATACGGTTGGATGGAGGTTCCTGCTGGAGATCCCTGATAAACTGAACCTGTCCGGATACTTAATACAAATTTAACCCCTGGAACAGATTCGGCCCATTGTTCATCGTCTTCTAATCCTCTTTTGGTTCCATTGAAGAGAAAAACTCTAAGAAGTGTGTAATGATAAGTTTAATAAAAGAAAGTTTAACGTCACAAGATGTCGATTTCAAAATGTAGCCGTTTTTAAATTGGTGCCATGTACTCTGATAATCCCCAGATTTCATTATTCATGTCATTTGCATTGCCAGCAAAGCAGCCCCACAACGAAACGGAACCTCCACTCCATTATGTAGTATCACTATAGGTAGGATGCACTTTCTTTTACAGGTTTGATTTTCTTGTCGATACACAGTGTTTCTATCATGACCAAATAACTCTAGTTCCTAAAGTTCGTAGAGTCTAGAGTAGTCCATAGAACATTCAGGAGTCCATTCTTGAAATTTAAATGAGACCATTTTGGAAATCGATGTGAATAAAAGAAAATCGCTTCTTGAGTACATGAGCTGTAGAGGCCAAAATGTATGTTTTTAAATCCCACGTTAATGGAGCTTTAAAATATGGTGCATGTCGTTTTTGAAGGTCTAACCCTATGCTCAGATAATCCGCAGATTCCATTGGTTATCTAACACATTGATTGCCTTCAGTTCCAGAGACAGCAAAGCAGCCCCACAACATTATGGATGCTCTACTGAGTTTCACTGTAGGTTGGGTGCACTTCTATTACCTATTTTTGTTGTCAAAACATGATTTATGTATACATGGCAACAGAAAATCATTGGCTCTGTCTGTCCATATAACTTTCTAGAGTCAGGCATTCAAATCTAAACATTTTATTAATTTAATAAAAACATGAATGAAAGAAAATTGCTTGACTACACAAGCTTTAAAGTCATTTTTATTCATTTTTAAATCCGCCACTCCTGGAGCTTTAACGTATGGTATGTGTCGTGTGTGAGTTTGAGGTCTGGCTCAGTTCCAGACATGGCAGATTGTTATCCCACGTGAGTTACTGAGCTGCCAAATTTAACGTCTGACTGAACTGGAAGCGTAAACTCGGTGTCAATATCCAGGGAAAAAGTGCTTCTGGAATGCTCAGTTGAAAGAAAGTACAAGGACAGACGTACACTAGTACACCGACCACCCAGACTAAACACCTTCTTCATTACAGCAAATATCTTGATGGCAAAATCAAATAAAGCATCATAGTTGAAAGCATCATCAACATGAATAGTTGAAACTTAATAGCATAATTACAAAATGATCCAAAAGGTACAGCAACTAAAATAACATCAGAATTGGAAGTCAAATTAACATGTCTCTATTTCCCAATCTAAAACTACTATAACATTTTAATTAAAGTAAAGTTTAAAGGGCTGTATTTCCCAAAAAGAGATTTCAACTCTCCAAAGATTTTCCATTTGATTAAGATCAGGACTTCTTGACATTTAGATGTATGCTCTGAGTCCTGTCAGATCATGTTATCTTACACTTGGTTGCACATCTCACTCTAATAATATGACGATCTCCAGATTTCATTCTTCATGTAACACATTTAAAGCCTTCCAGTTCCAGCAAAGCAGCCCCATAACATTAAAGATCCTCCACTGTTTCATTGTAAGTAGGGTGAACTTATTTTTCTTAATTTTCTAGACAAACATGAAGTCTAGTCTATGGATAATTATCTAGGGCAGATGGATGATTTTATTTGCCATATATATACAAATGTATATACATATACACATGTAGAGCAGAATGTAATTGCTTTTGTTTGAGAGCACAACTGTGGCTGCATAGCAAAGCTGGGATTTAAACCCACAAGTTAGTTTGGGTAGGCTCCAGGGGTGGCACGGTTGGTAGCACTGTCGCCTCACAACAGGAAAGTCCTGGGTTAATTGCCAGGTTAATTGAAGACACTGAAATGTAAGTATAAATAAGTGCATTGTGATGTTAGTCCTAAGCCTGGATAAATAGGCGGGTTATGTCAGGAAGGGCATTCGGGTTAAAAACTGGGTCATGATCAGCAGACTATGTAGGTTCCAGACTGACCGCAAGGTTAGTCCGCTTTCCCTAAACGTTAGTGAATTAATATAATGTTGTTATTTAACACAAGACCATTTGGAGCCTAAACAGGTTCTGTGAAGGTTCTTGTGGGAGCCTATGGGAGGAAATGTGCATATTCGTATCACATTTAATTAAAAACATTTAACTGGGTGTGAAATCTAAAATCCCTAAGCAGCTGTTGTTCAGCATTAACTGGGTGAATAACAGATTGTATAATCAGGTGCTGATGTAAAAGGTGCCATTCGGCATGTGATTCTGCATGTGACGTGACATCTCACAGGGAAAGAACGGACAGAAGGCATCACATGAGTGGCACAGGAACAACCCTGAGGCCATCTTTCCTAAAAAACAATGTGAGACAAAAACACAGCCTACTTCTATTTTAACCCACTGTCTATCCTAATCTGATCTTCCACAGAAAAGAATGTCTGATGATGGACCCGTATGTCCCACTGGGTTCTGGGTGTATTATGGTTCGTTTTGTGAGTAGAAGCAGGTGAATATTTACCTATAATATCAGTGTAAGTATTTTGTGCCGTCATGACATTTATAGCTTCACAAGCCAGTATCTGAAGCTAATGCTGTATGTACCTTCCTGTCTGTTGTGCTCAGAACATGCAACATATAGAGACGGCTATTTCTAGAGGACACATTTCTAGATAGGCATAGGAAGACTTATGTAACTATCTTTTATTAGGGAAAAAATGCTGTAGCGGAAGATGAGTCACAGAAAGATGAATGTGAAATGAGAGGTGTAGCTGGAACAGATGATATGTTTTTAAAACAATACAGGGGTCCTTGACCCCCAATCGTTTGGGGAAAATGCTGAAAAAGTCAACTTTTGGTCAGTTTTAGCCTAGAGGTTAAGGTTCTGAAGTAGTAATTAATTTGGCATTGAATGGTATTGGCATTGAATGTCTTGGTAATGTTTGGCCCTTGAGCAAGGCCCTCAACCCTCAATTGCCTAAAAACTAGATGCTCTCACAGTACTGTACTATTAGTCACTTTGGAAAAAAGCTTCTGCTAAATAATGAAAACATAATTTAGTATCCTAGTGGTGAATGCCGAACATATAAATATAATTGAATCCTTTTGGTTGTTCCCATTAGGCGTCACCACAACAATCCTTTTTATCCGGGCTTGGGACTGGCACTACAATGCACTGGTTTGTGCACCCTAGTGGCTAGGTTGGCACCCAGCTGACCGTTGGCAATGCAAAGTTTCAAACAGGGGAGTTCAGACTCTCGCTGGTGTGGTGAGTGCTTGAAAATATAAACATAATAACTAGATAATAAATAACACAGAATGTTTATTTATCTTTAAATAATTTTATTCTGATTATGGTTTCAAGTAACTCTAGTCTTCCCTGTGTTTACTAAAAAAAAATTGCCAGAAAGGAAATCTCTATAATGGAGAACAATTAACCACAACGCATCACGTTTACTTCATCATTCACACTTACTCCAACATTTACCTACCTGACTGCTTTAGTTTACGTTTAAGCCCAGGGCGGGCTGTCACCTCACACCAAGAAACTCCTGGGTTTGGTCCGGGTCATTTCTGTGTGGAGTTTTAAGGTTCTCCTCCCATATCCTCATTGTTTTACTGTTGCTTTACTCTCAAGCCAAAGACCTGAAACAAAATTGTCCATCACTGTGCTCGACGTTAAACTGTTTACGAGTCTTGGCGAATGGCTATAGGGAACATTGGTCAGCTATATATTCAGTAATATTCAAGCAATGTGTGTTGTTTGTCTGAGTACCCCTTCTTTCCCCCCAATCCCTCCACTGCTTGACAGCAGCTGCTGCTGTTTACTGGTCATGGCTTGAGACCACAGGCTTGGCTTGAGGACAGACTTCTTCAACCGGACGTAAATCTCTACTGCTGGCAGTCTGGCAGTCAGACGTTACTATTTTTGTTTTAAATGTGAAACATGAGCCTTCAAGTAATTTCAAGATTGTAACTAAAGCAAGCTAAGAGTAAAGTAATTTGTTTTTGACTGAAGTTTGAAGTAATGACTTGATCCATCACTTGCTCAAAAATCAAATATTCCTTTATAGTATTTACGCTTGTAAATCTCTTCAGACTCATAAGATTAAAGTGTATGTTATACAGAGTGAATCGGCCAAGCTTGGAATATAAAACAGGACTCACATTATGGTGAAAATATTATATTTTAACACTTTTTGCAAAGTCCAGCTCTGTTGAGTTACGTTTGATGCCATGTTGAGCAAGAAAAGGAGAGAAGAGAAAAAAATAATCTGAATAATCTGCTAAAGCACATGCAGGATCAAACTCAAAGCTCACGGACCAGATCCACTCTGTCAAGTCAATTTCATAAAATACATCATACAATCGTACAAAACAACCTCCCACAGTGGATGTCGATCTTGTGACCCGTGAAGCGACTGCAACTTACATACGGTCACTAGATGGCAGTGTTTTCACACCAGCGTTAAACTGAGCCGAGTGGAGGTGAAAAATATCTACAAATAGTCCCAGAATGTCCAATAGAGAAAAGAAAGGACATTTAATAAAAGATGGGACAGCGAATACCAGTTTGTGCTTTTGTTATGAGGTTATGTGTCAGTGGTAAAGAAATACGATATAGATATACAATAAAAATTTTGCTTTCAGAACGAAAAAAGTAATTGTAGCAGGATTTGTGTCTAACGGCTCTTTGAGGACAATCATAACGCTGATGTGACCCTCAGTGAAAATGAGTTTGATACCCCTGTGCTACAGTGATTTATAATTGTTTCAGTAAATATTTTAAAATACTGTGCAACAGTTTCAAAAGATCAAGCTGTGGCCAATTATATCATATATTATATTAGATCATTAGATAATGATATCCAATGATGTACAATACATTAGTGAAAATGTCCAGATGGCATTATAGAAAATACAACGCAGTACAGTCCACTTCCACTATTTCAAGCTAAAAGCACAGATATTATTTAGCAAGAGACACTGAAATCCCACTGCCAACCTCAGTTCCTGATCCTAGCCCTAAACTTTCTGCCTCTGATTAGTGGTGTGTGATTCTAACGGTGTGCCCACAAAGAACACCTGGTAGCGGTGCTTCCACATGATGAATGCTCCAAGCAAGCAAACAATGGCCTGAAACAGGTTCAGCACCATCTGCAGCAGGTAGTACAGCATCAGAGTGCTCGTGATGGCCGAGCAGTCGGTCACCTCTGCGAAAATGAAGGTCCGGGCGATCGGATCCTCTGGGTCCAGTTTGCAGACACAGTCTTGGTCTGTCTCTTTGCAGTCAAAGCCGTTTGTCAGGGAGTAGTGGTGGCCTTGGAAAGCGATGACTACGATGGAGATGACCAGCCCCACTGTGCACAGAATGAAGTAGAGAAGCTGAAATGATAAATGAAGGGACAGTTAGCTTACACTGGAATTAAACAGTAACATGTCTGGTGTTGAATGTTGTGCTACTCTAAGTTTTGCCTGTCATGATGTCTCCCTGTAGAAGATAATTGCAACTTAAACTGATTGGCAGCAGAAGATGCCAGGTCAACTCAAATGGTTTTACCTACAATGTTTGGTTATTATATTCGGGGACAAGTCACACATTAACAAACTATTAATGTTTTTACTTTCATCAGTGGAAAAAAAACTCATGCACATTGCTTTACGGTAATTAAATATGTTGTCCATAATTGCCCCTATATATTGGAAATTTGACCTCCGAGTCATGGATTAAATGTTTCTAGACATTCTGATTAAAAAACTTTGTGATGGATGTTACCCCTTGAATACCCATTTGAGTGTAACGTTAAAGTAAGTCCACAAATTTGCAAGCAATAGTGATACCTATGGAGAAGAATACTTTCAGCCCCACTGAAACTAACTTGTTTAATCTATGCTAACTAGTTTATTAAATAAATTAACTATACAACTGTTCTTTTGATTGATTGGGAACACATTTCCACAGACATTGTGGCAAGAGTGGCTGTTATAGCATAAAGGGTCACTCTGTTCTACCATTATTTTTAAGTATTTAAAATGGAATGTCCCACAAGCTTATGGGTAGGTATCCGAATAGTTTTGGCCATAGTGTTCCTATAGGTAAGAGATTCTTTCACCTTTAAAATGAATTGTCTGGAGTTCCTCTCATCAGGCTGATAGGTAATGCAATAAAGGATGAAGCCCAGCACAGACACCACACATAACTGTAACACATCATAAAGAACTGGTTTATTAACTCCTTCTTACATTAAGACTCAATGCAGATTCAGTTCAACACACATTACAACAACAACTTTATTGGCTTTCCTCATAACAATGATGTACAAAAATTTATTTATATTAAAAAACATAATAATTGCTTCAGTCACAACTACACGTCACAATTTACAGCTCTCGATTTAGTATGTAGTGCATTCGACCTTTAGCAACATCTGCCCATGTGCCAGCCTGGTCTAACGCGTGATGAGATTAGATATCGCCCTCCTCAAGACCCAATGAATGTCGGCTCCAATACAGAGTCTCTTTGCCCTTTGTCTCTGAACTTTTTTTCTTTTAATGTTTTTGTCATTTACATTGGCGGAGATGCTGTATAATGTAATTTAAAACATTTAACAGACCTTTGACTCATTTTATTTGTGTTCTCTGATAATCCCCTCATTGATGATTGACTAAGGAAATGTTGCCATTGTGTCACATCATATTTATACCTCAGTGAAACAGGAGTTTTTAAACAGCCAGAAAATATATTTATGCTTGATATCTATTTGTTATCCAGGCTATAGCTCAGCACTGAGTGAACCTCCCAGTCCGTCCCCTTAGACATCAGCGAATCATTTAATGCAGATTGCCTGATATGGCGGACAAAGTTTGAACTCCGCAACCCTGAATCTCAGGAATAGTTGGCTATTGCTTTACTCCACCCAAGCAGCTTTTTTATCTTATAATATAATTTAATTTACCCATGTCTGTCTCAAACCCTGCTGTTAAACAACTTCCGCTTTGTATCCTACGATACAAACACATAGGGTTCCTCTGAACTGAACTTTTGAACTGAACAGAACTTAAACTTAATTTGCAACCTTTCAGACAGTCTATTCTCTGACTGTTTTCTTCATGCCTGTAATGAGCATTGTGCAACTCAGCACTCACTGGTCATCTGATTGTGTAATCTTTGCTCTCGCCCGATTGAATAGATTTTCTGCCTTCGGAGATAGCACGCTCTGTCTCGGTCCAACCTGACCAGTCTTGTGACTAGCGTGCAGTATCTAATTTTATTGTTTTTCACAGGATCTTAAGCAGAGAAATGTTGATGACATCAGTGCATTTCACCAGCAGCACCAATCCCATGAGACCTAAAGTTTATATATGCAGAAATCTGCTTTGATGTGCTTTTACTGGGTATGTGGGTACATGAGCAGTTTGGCATGAGCAGCATTTGTACTGGCATTTTAATGTCACATGATTAAACAATACAACTCTCTGAAATGGATGGAATTATGTTAGTATTATCATATTAGGAAAGACGGTAATTGCTGTAAATCCAGGTGGACAAACCCACTTAGCAACAATGCTTGATGGGATAGATGGTTGTTGATGAAATAATATATTTTAAACAACACATATAAGGTTGACTAAAATCTAATTCAAATAAATATCAGCTGGTGTGTTCGAAAACCTCTCTACAAGCATTTTACGTCATCTACATGCATTCCCGAGGCCGTTTCAAATCCTGGATGCATTACAAAGTTCCCTGTCCGATGCTTTCTTAGTAACCGACTTTCAACAGTCTTGGTAACTGACTTTACATTTGTATAAAGGTTTACAAGTGCTTTTGTTTGCAAATTTTGGCTTGTCAGTGACAATTTAACCATTTTCGGTACACGGAGGGACACGTAAGTTAACATGCTAGCGCATTGTGTGACCTCATCCCATTGGTTTAAATGGCATGATGCTAAATGTGTTAGCTTAGTAAGCGAAACCCAATGTAATCTCTAAGTAGTGTGTTTGAATAACTACACTTTTATAAAGAATAACTAGTCGCTGAGCCAAAATCGGGGCTAAAGTCGTGTTGTGTAAACTAGGCAAAAGTAAGCAAGGTGACTCATTAGGTGTTCGAACAGACCATATATGTTGAAATGTATTTCAAAAAGTATCATTTTCCAGAACCATCCATGGGTAAAAAAAATACTGTAAAGTCATCTGACATTTTAAAACAAATAATAATTTACATTATTACAATAATTTAGTGGATTATAGACAGTACACCGGGATGCCAGTAGACATGTCTTACGTAAGTACATGTGATCTACATGCAGCAGTGATTCATTTGTTTAAAGTGAATCTCTAGGCAAGCTCTCTTGTGTGTTCTTCATTATACCGACCAAGGAATTCTGCTCCCATGAACTACATGCACACAATGACAGTGTAACTTTAACTCTGCCATGGCAGCAGTAGTGTTGCAGTTGCAGTACTTCTACCCTTGCCTCATGCACAGCCCTGGCCCTGAGAAAGCATGCTGGCAGTTCGATAGAGAGGATTGGAAGATGCTTACAATGATACCAGCCCAATGTGGCGTCTCCCTGACAAGCAAAGAGGGGCTGATGATGGTCATGAGAAAGGCCACGACGGCAATGCTGACGCCCAGGAGCAGCTGAAGCAGGGCAATGAGGAGCGGAAAGCGGCAGCCACAGCATTTGTGGTCTCCTTCTGAGCCTTTGCCTTCAGACTCGGCCTTCTTCTCCTTTCCACCGGACCCTCCAGGACTCCTCTCTGATCCCATACTCTCTCCTGTCCTTGCTCAATCCCAGCAACTTACTCTTCGTTCAAACTCCAACTTACGATTTTATCTTTTCTTCTTCCTTTTAAAACCTTTTTTTACTTTTCTCACGTTTTAATTTCTCCCGTTGTACTTTTACCGACTGGCCTTCTGCGTCGTCTGCCACCTCCTGAACTTCCCTACCCGGCCCTGCCCTGCTGTACTCCTCCCCTCTCTGCCTGGGACTTCTCTCCAAGCAAGCCCTGCTTGGCTGTATCTATTTGGAATCAAAGAAGGCTCTGAACTAATATGGAAAGCATTTTAAGCTTCCTGACAGCTACATTTAGAGTGGAGCAGAGCAGAGGAAAAGGAGGGAGGGAGCTGGTGAAGACTGAAAGGGGGACTGCAACACACGACCACAATAACAATGTGACCTGGCCTGACAGAAAATAGATGGGAAATCTTGCATAGAAAGAGGAAGAAATGCAGTGAGATAATTATCGTTCCACATCCCAACCAAACGTGGGTGATGGTGACTTCTGCCAAGTGTTGCCTCGTGCACAATTCACAACAGGGAAACTGTCACATGATTTCCCTTGGAGAAGTAATGTGACCTGCAAGCATGTGAGAAGACTGTGGCTAATTACTTATAAAGATAAATATTTTCAGAGAGTCTTTATGTCTAAACTAGTGATGTTTGTTCGTGAAAATAATACATTTCAGCATAAATAAATAAAAGTGACAATTCCTTTTTAAGCACTTCTGGGCAACAGTAGCTAAGTTGATTTCACTGTCATTTCACAGCAAGAAGGGCATGGGTCCTTTCTGTGTGTTGTTAGCTTGGGTTTCCTACAGGTGCCCCGTTTTCCTTCCAAAACATGTGGCCAAGTTAATTAAGAAGTCCTATAGGCATCTAGCCAGAAGGATGCATGGGCCAGTGGATTGTGGTGCCGGTCCAAAGCCTGTACAAATACAGAAGGGCAGAAATAATATGAAATTCCCAACAAAAACGAACATCACAAAGCTGGGCTTATGGTTAACATAACAAACTTAATGTACTGAGAGAAAAAAAAGTACATTACTTGATATAAACAATGGAACTGCAAAAACATGACTCAATTTGAACTAATTTCTAGCTTGTGAAGATGCAAAACCAAAAGCAGGAACCGACACATCAATGGTACAAAAGCACAAGCTGAAAACAAGGAACTACACAAGGTAAAATCAGGAGTGTGTGGTGGTGTGGGAGTGCTTGGTCTAACAGTCATGAGAGGTTTAGGTCATGCAACATGACAATGAGCCATATGTAAATCATTAATATACTGACACCAACCCAAAAACATACCCAAACTTTAAAGAGAGGACAGCCTTGTTCTAAAGAACTTTGAAGAGGTAATGTATACTGAACTACAATTTATTTATTCATTTTTTATTATTAAACTAGTATTATTACTAGTAATCAAATGTTTAGAAGTTACTACAAATTGATAGGTCTCTAAAAGTCTGTTAAATAAAAAAAACAATGTATCTAGTTCCAATAGCCATAAAAGCAACAGTAGCATAGAGAAACCCTTTAAATTATATAATAATAAAAAACCAAGACCAATAATTAATAACTAATGAGAAATGATCCTTTGCTTCTCGCTGGTGTATGGCTTTAATTTATATGTTAAAAACTCATAAAAGGTATTTTTCTACTGTAAGACACCCTAAGGTTATTTAAATTAAATAAACACTTCTTTTTTTGTCTCATCAGCATGTGAGTAGTTTTGTAGATTACATATTGTTACTGATACTTAAGAACTAAAAGAAACTAAAGAAAGTGATGTTCAAGGGGTAAAAACTTATTATAATTTAAGGTTAGGTTTATCTCACTTGCATATGTTTGGAATGGACTATGGGATGTGAAGTTTGCATGTTCTCCCTGTTTGCATGGGTTCACTCGGGTGCTCGGGTTTCCTCACGCAGTCCAAAAACATTCAAGTGAGGCGAACTGGAGACACTGAATTGTCCATTAGGATTTTATTGACGTTAAAATCCTAATAAACAAGTAAACGAGTTGTGACAAATTCATTGGCTGCCCAAGACTTTACCTTCGTCCCTGTTGTTTATTAGTGCATAATGGTTAGTTTTATTGCGTACAGGCTTGTAAGACACATAGGCTGAGGTATATAGAATGGGAAAAGGGACTATTTTTTTCTCAGGTTCGTGTCGAGGCCGCGTCAGGTCACACCTGCACAGTAGGCAGTATTATGACTGCACTAGAGGAAGCACGGTGCGCACGTGTTACAGCACGCAGCGGGATCCCACAGCGATCCGCATCACCGACAAAACTCATCCGCCCTCCCCGACAGACGCTTCTTATCACCCCCGGTAACCGCGTCGCTTCAGCTGCGTGATCCGTCTCGTTTATCGAGAACGTTTATGCGCGATGTGTTATGAATAGGCATCCGAGTGTCGTCATCGCGGACTCGCACGGCCGTCTCTGATTGGCTGCGGCGCTCTGTGGACAGGGGTGCCGGGAACACGTGAGCTCGGAGTCATACCGATCCGGGTGGTGGCGCTCCGGTTCCCGCGCAAAGTGCCGAGTCGCGCTGACGGAATCGGACATCAGTCTCGAGCTCGCGGACACACACACACACGCGCGCACGTAGAGCTCGCGGGGTCGGATTTACAATCTGATTACTGATTCAGCCACGACGCGGATGAAAGACGGTGCGAAATTATGGATGAGAGAATCTCCCGAGTGCAGGACAGGACATTCCTGGATCACACCGACTTCTTAGGGTAAGCTTGCTTTCGTTCTTACTTTAAACTGTGCTTTACACATAGATCTGGCTTCTAAACACTTTTGTTTTTCCAGAGTGGAATATCAGTCTCTGTATATGTGCAAGTCTAAACGTGGGATGAAACGTGAAGAAGGAAAGGTAAGTCCATTCGAACCTTCTCGTTTATTCATCATACGTTAAACCACTGATGAATTACATGTCATGACATGTCTCGAAGTTATTATTATTATTCCTCTTCGATACACAGGACGCTTATAAATTACCACACCGACTCATCGAGAAGAAAAGAAGGGACAGGATTAATGAATGTATCGGACAGCTGAAGGACTTACTACCTGAACATCTCAAACTAACAGTATGTACAGAACCACCCCATGAAATGACATTTTGTACATCTTAGCTTAATTATACCATAATAAAAGTTCTATTCCTGATTGTAGACCCTGGGTCACTTGGAGAAGGCGGTGGTGTTAGAATTAACACTTAAGCACCTGAACGCGTTGACTGCTGTCACCGAACAGCAGCACCAGAAGATCCTCACCCTGCAGAATGGTAAATCATTTAATATGTTCAAACGAGGTCTATTTACACCATTTATTTCAGGACGTCTGGTCATTCTCAAATGTCATTATCTCCACGTTAACGGTGGCCTCTGCATGGTTGGCTCAGAGTCTGATGGTCGGACGTGTCACTCTCCACATCTGTTGTTTTGCCCTTGGAGGCTGACACGTACACACTCAGTCAGTGCATGCAAAACATGCCTTACAACCTGAATACATTTAAGAAGACTTGACTGGAGATTAGTTTGGGAAGCAAGGCGATCTGAAGCAGAGATCAAACCCATGCTGGTGCCGACGGTGCCACCGTGCTGCTATATATAGCAGTTTTATATCAGACAGGGTGGCCAGGTGCACCGTTTTCATGTGGAATCGAGCATTTTTTTTATTTCACCCGACATGTGTGAGAAAATGGGTACTGGAGCGCTGTCAGGTCACAGCGAAAGGTCCTGGGTTCGATTCCAAGGTCTTTTCTGTGTGGAGTTTGCATGGATGTGGGTTCACGTACTAAAAAAACAAACAATAATATGAGATGATGATCTTACATTTAGGATCATTATGGCTGACCTGTTGAAGGATTTTTTGTAAACGTCAGTACAATATCTCATGTTGGTCAGACTTCCATTACAAGCACGGAAAGGGCAATGCAAAAAATATTTTTTATTTGATTGCAGAAAGTAGTACCTCTCGTGTGCACTTTTAGAGGGATTGGTGCCTGCCTTGGATCATGTGTTGCTAGGTGGATTGAAACCTTTTGGAAACGCCAACCATGAGGATGTGTCATTATGCCATTATGCCGTGTTTACATTTATTTAAAAAATCATGGCTGACAGAGAAGACTGTAATGAAGCATTGTAATTAATACATTGTAAACTAAATTTACATAAAAGCAAAAAATATTGCACTGTAAAACATAAAACGCCTTTTCAAAATATCTTTATATAAACTGAGAGCTTGAAAGTTGGCTTGTGTTCATTTTTTTAAAACAACGTTGTCAATGCCTATATGCTAGTGGTAGTCTAATTATAAAATAATAGTAACACTATTAATGATATTAATATTATTTAATGATAACACATTAGCCACTATCTTCTTTAAAACATGAAAACGGGGTCTTGTACACAGGTATGTACAGTTATGTCATTTCTTCTTCCTTGCTAAATTGACACATTATTTCAGTTTGTAAGTTTTGTAAGATTAATGTTTAACCACAGCGTCTCAATAGGATTCAAGTCAGTGCCTTGCGTCCGTCACAATCCCAGAGCCTTAACAATCCCAGAGCCTTAACAATCCCAGAGCCTTAACAATCCCAGAGCCTTAACAATCCCAGAGCCTTAACAAAGGCATTGTGGGCCGATTGGTGGATTGTATTGACGTTTGTTTTGCATCTGTATTTGAATCTCTTTAGAATGTGGCTTCAACAGCTGTTTTTTTTGAGTAATTCTAACCTGCGTCACATTGCCAGACAGATTCTGTTAAAGCAATGTTTAAATGTTCTACTTAAGTAAAGTATTGAGAAAGTCCTTGGATAAAAAATGACCTCCACAGTTTTACCATTTAACAGGCTTATTAATCCAAAGCGACTCACAATTGTGTCCATATACCTTTCAAAGCACAGATACTTCAGGCCTTGTTTAAAGGCCAACTCCAAAATCGTTGGTGATGGAACCTAATCCAACCTTCTTATTACTAGTTCAGTGCCTTCATCGTGCAGCCCTGCATTTAATTTGTGTTCTTTGATTTATTTTATTATTGAACACTGAGTAAATATGTTTCAATGTGCCTTACTTAATGATCTGAGTTCATATATTGAAATGTTCTCGTGCTCATATGGAACTTCAGTCATTGTACGTCAAATATTTGCCATGGTCAGATGTTTTTTTATGTAAATGAAACAGTTTGAGCTTAATGAACTGATGAATAACCTATATGTTCTGGTTTGATAACATTATGTTGGCGCGGGGCCAAAAACTGTTAAGATTTTCTTTATTGATTAAAGCTGGTCAAGCTTAAGGGAGCCAGTTTTGATTGGGTCTGTTTGGAAAACCAGTTGTTTTTGCTGCTCAAAAAGAATATCACAGTCTGTGGGACAAGTGAGTAGTTTTCTGAGTACTGCTCTATGGCTATCGGTGCAATCATAGTAAACTTAGACAGTAGAAAACTACAACTGTTGAGTGGAATCAATTCTATATGGGCACGGTGCCGTCAGTGCATTAAGAAATGCACTCCAACACTAACATTGCATTGTTCTGTGTCTGATCAGGAGACCGGTCTGTGAAATCCTCAACCCGTGCAGACTTGGACGCATTTCACTCAGGATTCCAAGCCTGCGCCAAAGAGGTCCTGCAGTACCTAAGCACAGTGGAGAAATGGACCAATCGGGAGCAGAGGTGCACACAGCTCATCGAACATCTGCACAAAGCTTTAGCGCAACTCGCACAATCCCCTTCGGGATCACGGGAGCGGGACAGCAATGCCAACTGCGTTCCCGTCATTCAGAGGACTCAAAATCACGAGGCTAACGAGAACGACACCGACACAGACAGCGGATATGGAGGTGAGGCTGAAAAGAGCAACACCAGAGCTGAAAAGGTTGCCGGAGTTAAAATAAAACAGGAGTTCGGAGACGAGCACATCACTAAAAAGCCCAGACTGAACTGGAATGACGGGACAAACGCAGGAGGCGCCGAGCAGTCAAACATGGCGCTCATGAACTCCATCATTGGGATGGCTAGCATGGGGCAGCAGACTCCATTCTGTGTTCCATTTTACTTCATAAATCCTTCTGCAGCCTCGTATATGCCATTTGTCGATAAGAGCAGTCTGGAGAAATTGGTCTATCCGGCACTGACCAGCCCATTTCCGTGGATCTACCCTGGAATTCCTGCTCAGACTTCTGCCAGTGCGTCTGCCGTCTTCTCCGGCTGCTCTACAGAGAAAATCAACGGATTCGGGGATTTGAAAGAAACTAACGGCGCTGAGCAAACTGACGTATCCTCTCCAACAAGTGATGAGCAGAACTCAGAAAGCGATCTTACTTGGGATCAACCCCAAAGGATGCAAGATACCGATACCTAAATGGTACCTAAATTGGAACAGTTGCACTTGTGACAATGCGTATTTACCTATTTCTTAATTTAATAACCATCTGTACTCTGTAGCCTGTGTTAATAAGGATTTCACCCTAAAACGTCGGTTTGGTTTGGTTTTTGTTGATTTGAAACAGGGTTTAAAATATGATTAATGTGTCTGCGGTGACTGATGGACATGAAACTAAAGTGCCTTTTGCACTGAATGCTGACATCGGAACGGGATCGACGACGGTCTGTCTTTATCACCTTTATTACTAGTCTTGGGTGAAATATTTCTGTTAAAGTGAGATTTTGTTCTTGTTTATTAATTGAACTTAAGTTAGTGGAATACTAATAATGCTGTTCAAGCTACAGATGGGTGACAAATTGAAGGAAAAATCAATTCGGACGAATCGGAAAGGACAATTTTTGGTATCTTCACATATTTTGTTAGAAATTGCTGGGCGAAATATACATAAAATATATATAAAAAATGAATATTTATTAAAAAGCTATTCGTGCAACATGCTCATGCGATCACTGCTGAACACTTCCATAATCAACCAGCTAAAAATACCAAAATCGTTTTATTGTTGGTTCCTACTTATCAAGGCTTCATAAGCTATATTTTGTATTATACAAAACTGTTTTTTGGCCACTGAGACGTTTTATTGCATGTTCTCCAGCCCTAGCTATATACAACAAACAAAATAAACCAAGCAAGGTTTATTAAAATATTTTTTTAAATATATATTTTCTTTAATTTGTCACCTGTCTGTAATGTTAACTTACTGCACCTCTTTTCATCCATGTGAAAACACATTGGCCTCTTGGATGTATTGTAACTTATGACAGTGACCTCAAGCAAGCTGATGCGCCTGCTGCAGTATTTTTAGGGAGAACATTATTTTTGCTAGAACTACTGAGTTTACCAGTAATAATCACTGGACCTTTTTGAATTGACCATTGACTTTCCCATGCTTGAAAGCATTACTTAAATACCTCAAACTGTTCTTGCATTTAGATGAAGTTCCTCTGGTAGGAGCAGTGCAGTGACCTGAACAACCTCTGTTACAATGAGACGAGTTTTCATTTTAAACAAGACAAAAGTTGTGAAGAGCCTGTAAGACTTTAAATTTATGGCTGAGATAGCCCTGTAATAACCCTATAATAACCAAAGTGTGGTACACAGCATGAAGACCAAGGTACATGACAAGGAGGTGCTGAATGCTCTACAGAAACTATAGTGTAGATCTACAGCTCTCCGTTGTCTACTTGGCCAGTGTGGCTGCCATTCATGTGTCACAAATGAAATGAAACTGGATGGTTCCATTGACAAGAAGTTCTGTGAAATGGGTAGCAAGACTTCATATGGGATTGTTACTTAGAATCACTTTAGTGGCCGTGCCATCAGGACATGCTTAAAACCCCCTTAAACGAGATTAATCTGGAGAAAGGAGCCATGCGACCCAGTGATACATTAAATGACTAAAACATTGATGATGTTAGCACCTTGTGGAACTTAAACATTGAATGTAATGTGTTTTGTGGTATAATAGGTTTGTGAATATTCTGACAAAAGTAGATCTGCAAAAAAAAGTGCACTTGTCAACCCATGTTTGTTCTTTTAGGACATTTATCATGCATTGTTTCTAATCCATTGCTCTTTTAATATAAATATATTTTCCTAATAAGATCATCCTGATAAAAAGGCAAATTTCGGACATGTAAACACTAAGACAAATTACAATAGTCTATGGGTTCACACTTCATCTTAAACAGTTTATATGATTTATATATGATTATACTTTAAAACGTTTACCATTGCATCAACACACTTTTAAAATGAAGATTTTGCCTTATTTGGTAATGATTTTATGAATGCCATTTAATCCTGGCACTCCAGCACTGCCACGTGTTGGGGATTTCGTAAAACAACAAAACACTCATACAATGTGCACAATGTCCATGCTGTCTGAGCAGAGCAGTGGTATTTGATTTGCAGATGTGCTGGTCAGGCCTTTAAGTCTGAACAAAAAGGATGCAGCAGACATGGACACAAAAGGAATGTTTCAGCAAACCAGGTATTTTATTACAAGAAACCATTAAGGATTGACCATAACAAGACCCGCTCTAGTTTGGCTTAGTTTCTAAAGGTCGATTCTTCAAGTGTCTTTGCCACTTACGTTGTCATAATCTCATTTTATAAGCCCCTATTTGGCTTTGATTGTCTCTGCCATACTGAGGTATGTGTCTGTAAATAGGTTGTAAAGATGCTAAATGTCTGTTATGTTGTAAAAGAATTGTATGGATTTTTATAAAGGATAAGCCTAAGCAAGTGTTGCACATTTGGCTAATGCTTTAAACGATTGCTGTTGTAAATTATTTCCTCACAGTTGTCAAATAAATAAAAGCTCAAAGACTATTCTGTGTGATTTTTTTTTTTTTAGTATATTTCTAAACAGTGCATCCGGGAAGTGCTAAAAACATAAACACATACATATAAATAACACATCCCAGATCTCAATGAATGAAATATTCCGCTTAAAATTCTTATTCAATACATAGTGGAATGCGTTGAGAACAAAACGACATAAAGATGATCAATGTAAAATATCCCATGGAGGTCTGGATTTGGAATCATGCTCAAAGTCAAAGTGGAAAATCACATTTACTTCAGTGTAAGTTCCATAAGACAAATTAAAATGAGACCCAGTAGTGTGTGCTGCATCCTGATGAGGCGGCGAATGTTCTCCTGAGGGATCTCCTCCAAGACATGATGTCCCAGATGTGCTCAGTTGGATTCAGGTCTGGGGAATGGGCACGCCAGTCCATAGCATCAATGCCTTCATCATGCAGGAACTGCTGACACACTTCAGCTACATCAGGTCTAGCATTATCAT
>JAYDZG010000009.1:18994867-19006703 GCA_034509265.1 Microcambeva bendego | reverse complement strand
CGACTGAAGTGCCCTTGAGCAAGGCACCTAACCTCTAACTGCTCCCCGGGCACCATGGCTAGGGCTGCCCACCGCTCTGGGCACGTGTGCTCACTGCCCCCTAGTGTTCACTAGTGTGTATATATGTGTGTTTCACTGCACGGATTGGGTTAAAATGCGGATAACGAATCTCATTGCAAAGTGATGAAGAGTATTATACTTCCACGGCTTTTTGCAGTTTAACCTGATTAAGAGGATGACTATGTCTTTTGTTCTTCCTGATGCCATTTTCCAAGAAATAATTATAAGACTGGCTTTGACTAATGTCCAGTCTTGGGAATGGAATTTCATTACAGACACTGTACTCCAAAAACCATTGAGAATAGTAATGAAGTGAAAGTCTGAGAACCAAATACACACCAAGAGCAGACTTTAAAATATTGTTTTGGTTTACACCAAACTAACAGAATGCTGTTAAAATTGTATTCCAAAAGCATTAGCAAAATATTTCTGGAGTTACATACCTGTCATTTTTCAACAGCTGAACTTGTTTTCTCATTAGGCTCAGAACTATTGCAACATTTTTGCTGACAGTATATTAAATGGCATTTTGCAGGATCCCCTTAAAGAAGTTCCGCTCCATCAGGCGGTCTATGTCTGACTCAGGCAGAGCTCTGGAGGAACTCTTGGCTGGTCCACAACACATAAAGTACAACCTTGGATTTCCACCATCGTCTGCACCAACCCCTGAAACACTAAAAAACTTTCTGGATGTAAGTGTGTCAGTCCTCCATCCGAACACAATTTAACAAGCATGCACCTGGTTGCCATCCAAGTAACCACAACTCTGTAACCTTCCTTTATAAAGTAGCATGTTTAATTTTTTTGAAGGTAAAAAATAGACATTTCCAGTGTTAAAAAGAAACATCGTGAAAACAACAGTGCAAACATTCAGATCTCTGAAAAACCAGCTGCCAATATCATTGTTTAACTTTTGATAAGAAGTTTTGTGTTGTGAGCTCTTAACCACTTCTAGCCAGAGACAGTGTCATTGTTGCATTTTCTTTTTTACAAAACCACAAGACCAACAGGAAGGAAGTTTTTAGAGGCTTAATGATGATGGTGGCAGAAAATTTGATCACTTGACTTGTCATGCATTAAGGAGGTTCCTTTTTGGTTCTAAATGACTGAGCATCGCAAGAACAACCAGAAAACTTGTTTAGTCATGATTTGGAATGCTTTTTTTACTCATAATATGCCAGACAGCAGAATTTTACAGTGCACGAGGTTTCTTGTGTCAGGTGCTGGATCACATTCAGCGTGTGGTTTTGTTGGCCAGTAAATGAAATTTGTTGGCAATTGATTTGGTCTCAAAGTTAAACATGTATTTTTGTTTTTATGTGGAGTTTTTCATAATAATGTGCATAGATACACTTAGGAAAATGTCATCCAGGCGTGTCTGATTCTGTTTGCTTTTTTTAAAGGCTCAGTATTATGGAGAGATCGGTCTTGGCACTCCAGTCCAGACCTTTACTGTGGTTTTCGACACTGGATCTTCTAACTTATGGGTGCCCTCTGTCCACTGCTCCCTTACCGATATTGCTTGTTGTAAGTTAACATTATTTGGTCACGTCAGATTGCTCTTGTTTTATGGCTATTCTCTCTGTAAACTGGTTGTGTTGTGGATTTTGCAGTGCTACATCACAAGTATAATGGGGCCAAATCCAGCACCTATGTAAAGAATGGCACTGCTTTTGCTATCCAGTATGGCTCTGGAAGTCTCTCTGGGTATCTCAGTCAGGACACCTGCACAGTAAGTGTATATTTTTCTAACCTAATCTGTTTCAACCCAAAATGACCCACTGTGACACATATGTCACAAACTAAGAAATTTGATCTATTTGTTCTGTTTTATCTGCCTCCTATTTTTAGTTTAGAAATGGGTCTGGGTTCTTATGGGTTAACATGCTATAGATTTACAGTTAGATGGACTGTAGGCAGATGGAATAAAATAAAAGCTGTAGGCTAATGTTTTTATATTAAAATCCACTTGAGACATTTGTAGTTTTTGGATCTTGGAAGGAGGGCACAGAGGGATTTTCTGTTAGCACACCAGGGCAAAGAGTCCGAACTCCCTGGTTCAAAAATCGGCATTGCCACCAGTCGGCTGGATGCCACCCTAGGTACCAGGATGCACTAACCTAGATACATTTCAAGGGTTGAATCAGGAAGGGCATCCGGCTTAAACACTATGCCAAATCAATTAAGCGGATCTGCTGTGGCGACCCCTAATGAGGGCAGCCGGACGGATTCACTCACTCCAATCTTTGAAGAAGCGAGATTTCAGTTCAAGTTTCTGTTTTGATTAGAATTTTAAAATCTTGATCAACAGTAATTTAGGTTTGTGCATTGCCATTAAGATCTAAATTCTTTTTGTAGATTGGTGACATTGCCATTGAGAATCAGATATTCGCAGAGGCCATTAAACAGCCAGGAATAGCCTTCATTGCAGCCAAGTTTGATGGCATCCTGGGCATGGCTTACCCCCGCATTGCTGTAGATGGAGTTCCTCCAGTCTTCGACATGATGATGAGCCAGAAGAAAGTGGAGAAGAATATCTTTTCTTTCTATTTGAACAGGTTTGTTTTGCCTTGAAGCTTGTTTGGGAACTTCATCACATCATGTTCGCAGTGATTGTATTAGCTTTTTAAAAATGAGAACGGAATTGTGGTTAGAAATGGAAAACTTACCACTGTGAGCTAACGAGTTGTTCTTAAAGAAGACTGTTATTGTATACAGTGTTTTTATAGTTTGTAACCGTCTGTGGTAGAAAAATACATATTTGTACTGACATGAATTACAATAATGTTCACTTTTGAGCACTAGACTGACTAACATCTTTGACAAAGACTGGTGTCCCTCACTAATATTATGGATTTCATGTTTTTGTGATTGTTTTTTAGGAACCCAGACACTCAGCCTGGTGGAGAACTCTTGCTGGGAGGCACAGATCCCAAATATTACACTGGAGACTTCCACTATGTTAACATTTCCAGGCAGGCCTACTGGCAGATTCACATGGATAGGTAAAGGCCTCATACTGACTCTCGCTTCCTTTATACTATTGTTTAGCCATGATAACAGTCACAGCAGAGAACTTGTTAAGAAACAATGCAGCATGAGTCAGTTCTTGATCAAAGCAACTTCGTGGGACAAATGTTTTATCAATTGTATTTGTTAAATCGATGCAAAAATGTTGATAATCTGTTTAAAGATATAATTGGGTCATTAAATAGATGATGTATTATGTGCCCTTGAACTCAACATTCACTAAAAGAAGGTCTGTAGTGGATTGGCACATTTAGGCTAAGGCTCTTTCTTTATTATATTTTAGAAAGACTTGACAGACTTTTGGTAAGTTTGTTGTCTACAGAGCTGAAGACACTAAACGCACCCAATCGTACTTACTGAAAGGAGAATAGGACAGTACAGACAGCTACAGGGAGATGTTCAAAACCCTCTCATCAGCTGCTTATACTTATAAATGCCATATAAGCCAAAATGAAGAAACAATATGTATAGCTATAAAATAATAATAATGAAAACCAGTATTTAACCCTATACCATTGTTTTATAATCATGTTTATCACTATACAGACTTGTTAAGATAACAACTAAACCACCTTGACCCATTATGGAATTTTTAAAGACTAAATGTATTGCAATGTTTCCACTGCTTTTTAGAGATTCCTTTAGAACTGTTGCAATTTATATATAACCTTTGTAATTTGTAATTCTAATATGTCTTTTTACAGTTATAATCAGAAATATTCTTCCCCAAAACATTATAGGTGATTGGGATGAAAGATAATAAGAATAAATGACTCCATTAGCTAACATTATATTTACTACATTGTTTATACGAAATTCTACTCCTTTCTGCTACTTTGTTAATATAAAGTGTATATATGTATAAAAAAGAATACATTTTTATAGATGTCTTGCTGTGTTTCTAGCATGAGCATTGGCAGTCAGCTAACCCTGTGCACAGGAGGCTGTGAGGCCATTGTGGACACCGGAACCTCCTTGATCACTGGTCCGGCAGCTGAGGTCAAGGCCCTGCACAAGGCCATTGGAGCTATTCCTCTAATCCAGGGAGAGGTACTCCACCATCTCAAGTTTGTTTAAAGATGTTTTAAAATGTAATCTTGTCTGGAGTACATGTTAAACATGACCGGCCCAGTGTGGAGTGTTTTACATTGTTTCTTAACATGGTTCTGGTCCGATTCATGGTGTTCGTGTTTCCCTCTGTAGTATATGATTGACTGCAAGAAGGTGCCTTCACTTCCAGCTATCAGCTTTATGTTGGGTGGACAGAGCTACACACTGACCGGAGAGCAGTACATCCTAAAGGTTCGAGATCAACAGATTTTCCACCCAATCTAGTCATTTCCAGTTCCCAAATCTGCTTCTGCTTCCAAAACCCTCTGTGTGATGAAGAAAAGCCGCCACTCGCCGCAACCTCTGTCACTTGCTCAGTCTTGTCGGCCTCTACCTGCCACTGAGTGGTTTTTAAAAAGAGCTGTATGGTAGGCACAGAGGCTAAGTGGGCAGCACTGGGTTTGATCCCCATATTGGGCGGTCCAGGTCCTTTCTGTGTTGTTTGCATGTTCTCCCTGTGTTTGCGTTGGTTTTCCTCTCAGTCCAAAAACATTCACGTGAAGCGAACTCGAGAGACAAAATTGTCCATGCCTTAATTTGATATTAACTGTCATTAATGGTACAAATAGTGTAAAACAAAATGAACAAACGAGCTATCCAGGGCGCTGCACTCCATATGCACCCAGGTGCCAGACCCAGTCCCGAAGACGGCACATTTCAGAATGATTAGGGGTCCAATATTACCTCACCCGAAACCGTTTTTTTGTTTGTGTGGGCACCCAGCCAATCAGTGGCTCTGCTCAGATTTGAACTGACAAGTTTCACTATTTTTATTGAGAAATCTGTTGAATGTACATGTGAATGTGATTCACTGGAATACCAGTCACATGCTCTTCCCCACAATCCATCACATGATGTTGCACCATAGCCGGTTTTACTTACTATAGGCCCAGTATTGCGACATATTATGTGTGAAGATAGTGTGATTCATTCTCTTTTGTGTGTGTGTGTGTGTGTGTGTAGGAGAGCCAGGCTGGTAAGGAAATCTGTCTAAGTGGATTCATGGCTCTGGATATCCCTCCTCCTGCTGGACCACTCTGGATTTTAGGTGATGTGTTTATTGGGCAGTACTACACTGTGTTTGATCGCGAGAACAACCGAGTGGGATTCGCCAAGGCCAAGTAGGCGCATCCTGCTGTAGGTTTTTTTATTATCATTATAGAATAATGAGTACGAGGGGTAACGGGAACGTAGAAGATTGAAACATTTTCTCCACCACTATCATATCAGCTGCTGTAATGATTACCTGCATAACAAGACGTTTGTGTGGTTGTTTGCACTGTATTTCTTTAGTTCGCACAAGTACTCCGTTAGCAACAGATCACATCGTGACCCAGTTCTCCTGCTTTTATGGAAGAGGGGGTTGAAAAAGAGAAAAGGAGTTTTAACTGGTTTTTGTTAGTTTTATTTGATTTGTTGAGGATTTTTAGTTCATTTTAATTGACTGTTTATAAAATTACCTCAGACTGAGTACAACTGATGTTTAAACTATTGCGTTTATGAAACTACATTCATATTTTTTCATTCTACTAGGGATGTAACGATACACTCACGATTCGATTCACGATATTGATTCTTTGAACAAAATGAAATTAATAATGATATATATTTTTTCTTGTTTTTAAAGAAAACAACATAATACACTGTTTTTTTTACTCTAAAAGATAAACGTCCTTTCATTTCAGAGGTCGGTAAAACTTCCCTTATTTTGTAAAATAAACCCTGAAATTCAATTTGAAAACAAATCCCAAATCAATGAATAATACTATTAATGAAAGTATCCTTACATAAATACGAACCTGGCTACTCTGTAGTCACGTCAACCCGCCCAGGTGGGTAGCACCAAGTGCCCTCTGCTGTTCGAAATGAACATCGATCCATTTTAGATCTCGAATCGATTTGAATCGAAGGTTATTGCTTCTTCTTGTGGTGCATGATTACATCCCGACGTTCTACTGATTTTATCTCGGTTGAGTTTTAAACATAAGACGTAGGCAGTGCTTCACTATAATCTGTGTGTTAAATGAGCTGATCGAATCTGTTACTCTTTAATCCTCTGTAATGAACAGCCTTGTTGAACAGTACTCATACACGGATCAAACACAAATAAAGTCACCTGCCTTCATGCATTTGAATCATTTTTTTATTTGCAACGTTCCAAGAAAGGGATGAGTCGAAGAATCTTTATGAAAAATGAAAACAATATTTACAGCCCATCAGTTGTCACATAAAATGTTAGCACTTCTTACTAAAAAGATGTCGCATTAGCCAAACTAATCTCGGATAAATATTTATAATAGATATTTACAGAATACTTTTCATTTACAGAACAGCCATATTGTATAAATGAATTTGACTCCATCCTGGCACACGTGATCAGAGAAATCATTTTGGAGCGTACACATCATTAGTACAGTGCACATCTGGGTTTCAGGGTTCGGATATTTAATAGTGCAGGATTATATCCCACATCTTATCAATACAGTACATCTAAACTAAGCTGGTTCTAATTTCCTTACAGGCGGACAGTAGCTGCCCTACTTCATCTAGATTCACAGTCATTCTTAAGCAGAATAGAAATGAGCTACTCATGGTCTTTTTGGGATTGGTTTATCTACAGATATATATAGAAGACGGGCAGCGTAGTGCTGCAGCTGGTCGAGCAGGTGCAACGAAGCACCTACGTTTAAAATGCAAGAAAGGACATTGGCTGGTCTTAATAACTCTTAGGTGTGTGTAGGTCTGATTGTAGTGCTCGATCCTTCTGGCCGACGAATATAACACGGGGGTGCGTAATGCACTCGACATGATGACGACGTGATGTGCTTGATGAAGTTAAAGTAAAAAAAATATTATTTGAAATCAAGTGCTTGATATTTTAAAAGTCTCAAGGAATGCAACACAATCTCGAGGAAGCGAGTTTCGCTCCAACATTCAAACTTTCCCAGGGACATTTAAGATGAAAGAAGTGCTTCGTTAACAGATACTTTAAATAATATCGGAAGATGTGAGTTCACATGTAAGCGACAAGCCCCACCCACTCCACCCCGAGAGTCACAAAGCGTTACTCGTTTATAAATTCGACTCTGGCATTTCGTCAGTCATGAGATACTCGGCGGTGCAGTGGCCGTTGGAATCGGGGTCACCCTGGCCCGTGCCCCCGCTCTGCTTCCGGACAGGAGGCATTGGAGACGGGGCCTCGCTCGGGGTCTTCCCGTGGATCAGACTGGTGTCGTCTCCTTCCTCGTCCTCTCTGTTCCTGCGAACGCTCTCCTTGATGATCCGGCCCTTCTGGTAGGCGATCGACGATGCGCCGCTGGGTAGCTCATCGATCAAGTTGTAGTAGCGCAGCACGAACACCAGGGGGACCGGCAGGATGGCTGCCACCACCAGCGTGATGCAGAGAGCCAGGCCCCACGGGGGGTAACTGAGGGACTGCTCTTGAGCCTGAAACGCAAGAGGTGGTGAGACTCATCAGTGTAGATTCGGTTTTGAAATGAACTAACATACTGAGCCTGTATATGAAAAATAAAATCATGTTGATGCACTCCTGACTGAGAAGAGCCATGACTAATAGGGATGTAACGGTAGACTCTACCCACAATGCAATGCGATTCACGATACTGGGTTCAGGATATGATTCCTGGTTTGTTTTTTTGTTTGAAATAAAACCGAAGACAGATTATAAGTTTCATTTTAGTTATTTATTTCTCTTAAATATACCAAAACTGTATTTGTGATTATCTTTTTTAAATCGTTTTATTTCTGAGGGGAATTCAAACTTTTTTGAATGAAGCTTAATTTGGCAACTTTGAGAGAGCAGCGTCAGCGCCCTCTGCTGTTTACGGTGAACATCGTACGTAAAATTAGCGGTGCATTGTTGTATCCCTAGTGACTAACTGAAATCCCCCTCTGATATGTGTGCAGTACCCGACTGCATCTTTTCACCTTCACAAATCGAGTTTACATGTAGATAAGAATAAGAACGAAGTACTTTAGATGGTGATTCGGATTCTATCCTTTCAGTAGAACACAAGCGTGGTGGGACTTACCAGTTCCTCGATCCAGGCGCTGTAGCTTGGCGGAGTCATGCCCAGCTGGATAGCGCTAGCCATCATCAAGGCCAGCAGCAACAGCGGGGTTACATACTTCCACATGTAGTAATAGAAACGGAAAGGAGTGAAGCCCAGCATGTCGGTAAGATCCTCAAAAAACCTGGACAACAGTAACAAGCAGAATTTAGTTAAAATGGTCAGACAGGCTCAGTTGATTTTAAATCTGATGAGGAAAGGGGCACTTGGAAGTCTTGGTCATGCTCTTTCAACCAGTGTGGGGCATTTCTAGCTATGTGACAAATTAAATTGCTGGAAGATCCCATCCAACCCAGGGACAACAATCCACAAGGATGGGTTTATACCCAAACATCTTATATACCAACCAGGCCAGGTCATGAAATGTGACCACTACCTTCAGGAGCTACACACCACAGATGAAGGTGGTTAACATCTACACACTGCAGATGAAGGTGGTAACATCTACACACTGCAGATGAAGGTGGTAACATCTACACACTGCAGATGAAGGTGGTTAATTAGTTAAGTTGAATAAGAATAAAATGAATTCCACTTTGAATAAAACTTTGAAGAGTCACTTGACAAAGTGAATATAATTTTCTCTCATTTTAGAAATTACATTTCATGGAGCCACATTACAATTGAAAGTGGTTTAGGGGATTTCCAGAGCATGAGGATACGCCTCCTTGTTAGTAAAGATGTAAAAGCACCCCTTACTATTTTTTCTAATAGAGAATGGTTATTTTCTGTACCATAATAGTTTGCATTTCTTTTTATTTGATTCTCATCTTCTTCGATTGTATGTGCTCACAATTGTAGATTTTGGATCAAAGTAAATGTATTTGTGGTAGTTGTAGCTCTGGGTTAAGATACTAGACTAGTAATCCAAAAAAGCTGTAATACCTCTCAGTGCCGTAGACCCAGGCTACAGCCACGTTTTCCAGAGTGACCACGATGAGAAGGGGAAGCGTAGCAGAGTAGTCATCAAACATGGCAACAAAGTAGTTGCCTGATCGCTGAACAAAGATCAGACCGATGCTGAAGGCCAGTACACAGCAGCCAACTGTAAAAGAACGGTAGGATAAATCATCTCTTTAATGGTTTCAGTGAGGAGCTTTAACACAGAAATGAACAAAATCTGCAGTCTTGGATTGCTTTGGCGTACCTGTAAGATATTCCTTGCGCACTTTAAAAGTGTCCACGATGGGCGTGATGATGCCTTCGATGGTGCCGAACATGCTGCCCAGGCCCAGGTTCACCAGCATGAGGAAGAACATGACTGACCAGAACGGGGAGGCTGGGAAGTGGGTCATCGCCTCGGTAAAGGCGATGAAGGCCAGTCCTGTCCCCTGTACCGCCTGTCAGAGATCAGAGGAAGTACTTAATAATTACTTAAGTTCTCTAGTTTTATCATTTATTAGTGTGACCAACATGCAGTGCAGTTTTATTCCATAAACTAGAACAATAATTAGAGCTGAACAGAATAAAACATCACTGCTCACTTTGGTTAAACACCTACCCATACAATTTAACCCTATATGCTATACACGCTTTACCTTGTTAAGCTCCTCTTTGATATCACATGTATCCAGGCCCAGATGAGGGTAATCGTCCTCCAACACACTTCGGATACTGTTGGTCATCTTCTGGTAATCTTCTACAGTCACATGACTGAAGTTGATGTGGTGCGGTATCAGCTCACGATTTATCTCGTTGCCCAGGTAACCGATGATCTTCTTTGTGTTTCTGAGAATGATTGAAACAAAGTAGGTGTTTAAGGATTCTTCAGGTCACTGTTCAACTTATAGGAATTTCATTGAGGGTGGGTTGCACTGTCGCCTCACTGCGAGGTCATGGGTTCGACCCCCGGGTGGGACGATCTAGGTCCTTTCTGTGTCCGCGTGGGTTTCCTCCGGGTACTCCGGTTTCCTCCCACAGACATGCTACCAGGTTGATTGTAGACACTGAATTGTCCTGTAGGTACCTGTGATGGACTGGTGCCCCATCCAGGGTGTTACTATGTGCCTGTTGAAGAGCTGGGATAGGCTCAGGCACCCCTCCCCGACCCTAATTAGGATAAGTGGTTAAAGACAATGAACTGAACACCACTTGTTTTAATTCTTAGTTGTAATACACCATGCCTGCCACTAGATAGAGAAGGTGACACTCGGTTAATCAATTAGGTTGGCAGGCGTTTACAGGGTTTGAAGTGTGACCTTAAAGGGGGTAACAGTGGCAGCTCGGCATTGGGAAGGATTCCGTTTCTGAGTTCAGGGGGACTTTAATATTGTTTATTTGGCACGTGTAGGATATTGTGTACTCACAGCTCGACACACTTGCCGTTCATAATGTTAGCTTTAAAACCCAGCACGGCAAACACCACCAGCGTGGCCAGGACGGACGTGAAGAAGTTGATAAAGGAGACAAGGACGGCATCGAAGTGGCAGTTGTTGCTGCGCTTGTTGTAGCTGGAGAAGGCGATGACGCCGCCGAAGCCCAGACCCAGAGCAAAGAAAACCTGTGTGGCGGCTTCACGCCATACTTTAGCTTCCAGCATGATCTCAAGCTAGACAAAGAACCAACACATTAAAATCACTATGGGTTTTACTTTACGTTTATTGTTTGGCCACTAACAGTGTAATTGTTCTTAATTAAATGTCTTCAAATGGAATTATTTCAATGTCGATGCTTTGTAGCTCTTACATGTGATTTGTGCTATTTTTATTTATTTGAGCTATTGAATATATCGTGACTTTCAGGCATTAAGTACCTTGGTGACAGGGTGAATCTTCACTTCCGTATTTTTTATATATATTTATACTGTAAGGACAACAGTGGGGCTTGTTTTAATGTTATATATGTGCACTATAGGGGTGGAAATCCTGGGGGAAATTCATCTAAACAAAAAACAATGAAGTCTTATTCAGTTTACAACGATATTGAAAAAAACAATGAAGTTTTTAAGCCATTAAAACAACAATAATATTAGCAGCGCTTTTGGCGCCCCCTTCAGGAATTGCTTGAGAAGTTCACCATAAACCACCAAAGGGAATCTTTGCCATTAAAAAGAAACCCTGGTGTGGTTTATGAAAGCTCTTCTTTACCATAACCAGAACTCTAACATTCCAAAATATGAATCCATGCAGGGATCTACATGTGCATTCATACAAAACATGTGTTACTGTAATGTTTACTAGTTGTAGTTTATGACTTCATTAATGTAACTGCATTTTAAACAGTTTTTGATCTGATTAACACCCTATAGAGTAAAGTGTCTGAGTCACTAGTTCACTGAGCATTATTAGAACACAGCCAGTCAAATCACAGGATGTCAATCAAATCTAAAATGAAATTTTCTAGACCGGAGGTTTTAAAAAATGAATCTCAAACCACAAGCTCTGGTAGAATTAGACATGGATGGTAGTAAAACAAGATCTAAAGGGATTTATTTAGCACAGATTTTTTCATACAATCTTTTTTTCATACAATCTTTTTAAAAAAAAATCCTGCGCTTTCATCTGGAAGACGTTGTAGGGCACACACACACACACACACACACACAC
>JAYDZG010000009.1:18943625-18955541 GCA_034509265.1 Microcambeva bendego | reverse complement strand
AAAGCTTTTGAAGGTTCTTGTTTAACCTTCTTGTAAAAACCTTCTCTCATCACAACTTCCATTGTAAATTTTAAACTAATGCTAAAATAATATTAAATTCTGAAAACACTACTATGTATGTATAAAACTATGTATGAGTGAACAAACGTCTCAGCTGTTCTTGTTATGTTACATTTTTCGGCACTATACGTGCACTGATATGGGCCCCTTAATAGCTACGTTCATGTTATCAAGGAATAAATCAGTGCCATTGGGATAATGAGATTTACCACTGAGTTGAGCGACAGCAACACGATGTACTTTAGCATCAGCACTACACAGCTGCTAAAATGCTGCTTATTATTTTGTTAGATGAGGTTTTCTTCCAGCTCTCTCAGGATTTACATTTTTCAATAGGAAGCGATTGAGAGCGACTGGATTACTTTGCGTCCTGATGCCCCATCATCCTCAGTCGTTCCACATTCAGAACATCTGCTTCAGCCAAAGGTAATACAGATCAGGCCAGACCGGGCCACAGTAGGGGGATTCTTTAAATGTATTACTTACAGATAGTCATGAACTCTCCTTGTTTTCTAATTATTTGGTGTTATGTAATCTGTTTGTGGTCAGTGTGGGCGGCACGGTTTGCATGTTCTCCCCATGTCAGCGTGGGTTTCCTCCGGGTCCAAAGACATGCTACTAGATTAATTGGAGACACTGAATCGTCCTGTAGGTTTACCCAGCCGTGTGACTGGAAACAGCTGCACGCCGGTCTCAAGCCCGGATAAATGGGGAGGGGTGGAGAAAGCAATGGCAAACTACTCCACTATCATTGCAGAAATACTTCAAGGATCGATGATCCATCAAGTGACCGAGAGTCGACTGCGACTAATCAGATAATCATCATCATCATCATTCTTTAATGTGATGACCAAGCGTAGCATATTTGTGGACTTTTCAGCCTCCTCTGACTGCAGTTCCTAACTACGTTACTGAGCAGTTAAGGAAACCCAGACAGGCCTGGACTGACAATGATGGAACAGAAGTGATGGAGAAGAGTATGTCTCCGGATTCTAATACCAGGTAATTTAAAGACAGTTAAAATTAACATTCCACAATAATCAGTGATAAAAAACTTCTTAGAAGAAGGTTTTCGAGTCCTCTTTGGTGGACTCTCATTGTTTGCTCACATTGTTTTAATAGGGTTAAGGTCAGATGACCACGTTTATGGAGATCTTTAACCTGCTGGAAGATTCTACTAGACAAAAATCTTTCACCAGCCTTAACTGTCGGGATTCTTTTGCATATTAATGCATCTTAAGTGTTTGGGGCCAAAACACAAATTCTATTTCATTTATTGAGCATTTATTGAGCTCTAGGTCTTTCAACCTGGAGTTGAATAAAATAAACAGTGTCTTACCCCTCTGGTTTTGAGCTTTCGACACTTTTGTTGTGCGGGCAAAAACTGAATCCAGAAATATTCGATTTAATTGTCCTTGAGAATGAATGGTACATCCCTAACTGTGTATATTTCAGCATGCAGTCTTCAGCATCACCACCAGTACTCCTCAATTTGTCAGAAAGATCAGAGAACATACTTGAAGAATGGTGAGCCCCACTGCGCTTAACCTTTTAGCAAAAAGTAAATTAAACATTATTTATTTTGTGAAAATGTATAAGAATGAATTGTAGAAATCAGGTAGCAGCAATCTACTATGCTAGCCCATCACCCATCATGAGATGCAGACACTAATCTCAGTGGTACTAACTGATTAGCTATGTTTGAGGGGGTGTGATTCCTGGTGAAACGAGACCGACCACAACAGTGACTAGGCATAATACTTAAATAAAAATAAATCCTTCTATTCTTCTCTATACATTGTTGCTCCTTGCATTCATGCGTCCACATGTCATTGTTGATTGGTTCATGATTGCATGTATTTAATAGTCATACTGAAATGTGAGGAACACTTCACCTAAATCTAATATTAAAAAAGAAACATACGATTGACTTTTGCCGTTTGGAACGAATGCAGGTACTGAGGCGTGACACGTTTCTCTCATTTCAGGGGTTTTAACAGTGGCTCCACGGCCCTCCTCATGCTAAAAAGGGCTCAGAAAATGAAGGCCAGAAAGCAGCAGCAGCGTCAGAGTAAATTACTTGGTAAGCAACGTGTTTATTTTTGTGTTCTGTTAGACTGGATTTTTATTTAGCCATGCTATCAACATAACAATCCCCAGACTGGGTTTGGAGGATGAACATATGTCCCAGGTTTTGTTTGTTTACATTTTGCAGATGTAGTAGGGGTGTAATAATGGCTTAAACACATTTTTATTGTTTTACTGGGGGTTGGATAGACTTTTATAAGCTTCTAGGTATTATCTGAATTCTTGAATTCAAGAGTAAAGATTCGAGCCAGTTTGACAAAGACCGAATAGTGATGACATTAATGACTGGATCAGAGCATCTCCAAAGCTGTAGCTCTTGTAGGGTGTTCCCGGTTTGCAGTAGTCAGTATCTGTCCAAATGAACAACCTGTGACATGATCTAAAGAATAATCTAAATGTTTCTATTGGCTGTTAATGACCAATCATTCTTTTAAAAACACACGTAAAGGCAGAATGTGTTTTCTGGCATTATGACTAAGATTTGATTGTTTCTTATAACTAATTATCCTTTCTTGTGAGGTTAACATGTTTATAAGATGACCCTTGACTCAGAATGAGAGCTTCCATGGGAAAAAACGAACTCAAAGCCTTTCTCTAATGCTCTGTTATTGTTTTTATCATCATTGTCTCTGGTTCGTCATAATGCTAGCACAGAGCCTTTCCTCTTGGTGTTCTTAATCGCGTAGCAACAGCGAGCAGCTCTGCTATGCACTCCTTCTTGCTGTCATGTTCAATTTGCTTGAAAAGAGCATTACAGAGTGTTTTCTGGAACTGCCTATTTTGTATAACTCTAAATACCCGAGTTTTTTTTCTTTTAAGGAGCTTCAGGAGAGTCGCTGGTTCTGTGGTTACTTCATCGTGCTGTGAGCATGAGAAGAGTTTTGATCTGGGTTTAGATCCCAGGGGCTCGGCTCGAGGCTGGATTTGATCAGGGTCAGAGCGTGACTCTTAATGTCACAAATCCAATCATGAGCCCATGAAATGAGGGCCTGTGTGAACCCACAAAGCCTCTGCTGCTGCTAAAATGAAGGTGCGGTTTGGGTCTGCATCGCTACACAAGCTCACTTAAACTTTGTTTCTCTGTGTTTTACTGATGTATAGACTCAGCCGCTCGACTGGCTTTATTCAGGCAGAACTGCAAGCGTCCTGTGGCTAAGGAGCCTCAGAGGAAATCCCAACCCGAATGCAGAAATGAAATCAAAGGTAAGGTTCAGGTCTCACCTTAAAGTTTACATTTCCAAACCAGGATTTTTTTTAGAAAGTTCCTTGACTTCCGAATTGAATTGGTTTGAAGGGTTGTTCTTAAGTCACAATGTTTGTATGTTAACCCCCCCCTAAAAAAATAGAAAATAAATGCTATTATAAATAGAAGTAAATACTCCCCTTAAATCATTATAGAACAGAAATTACTGTAATAAACAATAATATACAATAAGAAACAGTGTTACTGTACTCACATTTCAGTGAGTGTGTGGTATCATGCTCCATCAAACATAATATTTATGTATTTATTTTTTCATCTTTGCACCACTACACTTGATCTGCACCTCTTTTGGACTCATTTTCATATTGAATTTTACAAAGTATAAAGAAAACGAAGGAAAAACACTGTCCACTGTTTGAATGTTTGTTGAAATGGGGTGTGTTCTTGTTTTTATAATTCTTTATTCTTTATTTTGTAAATATTATCACATTATACATTTTTCAAACATTTCCATTTTTTTACCCTCCCACTAGGAAGACCATAGTGAGAATATCAGCATTAATAAAAGGTGGCAATGTTGACAGCAATAAATATGGGGTGTGTTATGATGCCTTGCTGTCTTACTCCCTACATAGTCAGCTACCTAAGTAAGTAGGTTGTGTGCACAATATATGTGTCTCTTTTATTCATGATTCACAGTGTGAATAAACCACTTCATCTCTGTGCTATGTTTACTAGAGGTGCTATAGAGGCAAATATGTCATTTCATTAATTTTAATTGCCCTTCCTCTCTAAAATTTGCATCAATTTATTATTGATGTATGTTGAAAGACCTTAACCTTTTTTCTGAGATTATGTATTTCAGCTACACTTACTTGTTTGTGCATGGCCAGACGGTAGTCTAGTGGTTAGGGTACAGTACTAGTAATGTAAGTCGCGTTGGATAAGGGCGTCTGATAAATGCTGAAAATGTAAATGTAAAGACGGTAAAACACACGCTAGCACACCGGAGCTGACATTTCAAACTCATCTGTTTAAAACTCAGCTCTGTGATCCGGCTACATCCGGCCATTGAAAAATCTGACCGAAGTATGACCTGCACAGATAATGTGGACAAGGTGTGGCGCTCCATGTACAAGTGAACTCACCTCGTGCAGGTGAAAAGACGCAGTCGGCAACCACACAACTCTACTCATGACCGGAGATCAGCATCAGTAGAGAGGAAGTGTAACACAATTGGGTAATTGGATGCACTAAAAGCAGATGTAGGTATTGGACTAATAATCCAAAGGTCACAGGTTCAAGCCCTACCACCATGTTGCAGCTGTTGGGCCCTTGAGCAAGGCCCTTAACTCTCTATTGCTCAGACTGTATACTGGAACTATAATGCAAGTCACTTTGCATAAAGACGTCTGCTAAATGCCGAAAATATAAATGTAAAAATGACAGACGAAGGTAAATTAAATCATGTTCTGTTTCATATTAAATGCATAAGAATAATATTTCATGCACATATATGATCACCATGATGAATAATAAACACCATTGCAAGGCTTCACATTATACACTATTGACTTACATAACGACTTTGTAGCCTGTCAGGTAATCTATTTATCCCAACACCCATTTAAGGATGTAAAAGAGAAGACAGGGGTAGTCATGGCTCGAAGGTCAAGGTGCTAGACTTTAGATCGAAAGGTCATGAGTTTAAGCTTCACCATTACCAAGGTACCACTGTTACGCCCTTGTTAAAAATCTCTCTTCAACATTTATGGTCCGGTTTCATTCGGGCCAGACTGGTCCAGTTGTAGCCGACCATGAACATCTTCTGTCAGACAGTCAGTGTTCAATCGGGTGTTTTCATTTGAGCTTTTTAGTTTACACGAGCTAACCTTGCGTTTAAATACACTCATCTCATGATCAAATTGAAGGCACATGACGTGGTGGTGAATAGCCGGCCATTAAGTTGTTTAGGACAAAAAAGAATAAACAAGATGATTATGTTTCAAGCGGACTTTGTTTACAGACCTGAAGTGTGAAATCGAGTTAAGTGTAGAGGAGGTACAGCACCAAGGGGTTCCAGGCCCCTTAGGGAGAGATCCGTCTGTAGTCCAGTGCCACCGCGGTGGTATGAGTGCCCCTGTAATGCGAGGGGGCTGCTGCCTAGAGCTTTGGGCAGTATTGTTGGGGTTCAAAGGAGTGATACGAGATGAAGAGTTTGAGGTCATGTTTTTGTTTCTTTTCTTCTTTTTGACTTTCCTTTTCCACTCGCCTCAGCCGCCAGTATAAACCAGTACAATAGAGAAAACTAAAAGGGATGCAGGCCCTCCGTTCATGCGAAGCATGGCTTTTTATTCTTGCCTCTTTATTCTTTTATTGTTGTTGCGATTTCTTCCTGGATCCTCTGGCGTATGTAAGCCGATCCCCATTTCAAGTGGGTTACTTCATGTCCAGCACATCCACAAAAGACAGCCTGGATAAAATAAACACGGGCGAGTCAGATATCTCGGAAAGAATCTGTCACGGCTTTGGGGGGCTAATCACCTCCAGAAGGGGACTTGAAGCGGGGGGCTGAAATGCAAGCCTTAGCCAGGGGAGAGCAGGGGAGCGGCCGGCGGCCTAAGGCACGGGGTCGTCCCTTGGGGTGCGGTGTTGGTGCCTTCCGGGGGTCAGAGTTATCTGTGTAGCTCAAAACGCATCATGAAGGGAAAGAGCAAATATGAATCCTTATTTTAGATGGATTAGTGAGATAGATGGAAGTATGACTTATTTTAGTATGTAATATATATGTTATATATGTAAGGAATTTAAAAAAGCTTTGGGGTCTAGGGAATCATCTGTGTATTAAATTGACAAGGCCTAGATCAGGGCAAGGATATAAAACTAAGGTTTGTGTGCTCCCAGGACATCTCAATCATTTTAAAATGTACAACAACCAGACATAACATTATTAGTTATTAAGTGGACAGCACGGATTATTTCTTCATCCCGGCCTTAGTGGGTGGGATATATCAGGCAGCAAGTGAACATATTAGCCCCAAATTGATGTTAGAAGCAGGATAAATGGCCAAGCGTAAGGATGTGAGTGTGGCGGCTAGTCCAATGGGTCAGAGCATCTCCAACTCTCTGGTCAGGGTCATGGCTCACCGATGCATACAGAGTAGCAGAAGGGAACCAACACAACATTAGCACGGTGGTTATAATGATACGCCTGATTGGTGTATATTCAAATAAATGTATTTTACATCAATAAGCTCATAACAGTGATTGATCGGTCTGGTGGTCGATGTCTGCTACAAACACTTGTACCTGATGAGCTGACCCTGTGTGTGCGTGTGCTGAGATATGTGTGCTGACCGCTAGTTGACCGCCTGTGGTCTGCTCTCTGAAGGTGAAGGCTTGACCTAGGGCAAAAGAAAGTAGGAGACAGAACCTCACGATAAAAGACCTGACCTCCTCCTTTCAGTCTGCCAAGAGAACTCCCAAACACTTGAAGCCCCATGGGTATAACACACACACACACACACACACACACACACACACACACACAGAGAGAGAGAGAGAGAGAGACAACAGATTCCTACATTCTTCTGGGACAAGAGATCACTTCTTGCTCTGTGTGTGTGTGTGTGTGTGTGTGTAACCATGGGGGCTTCAAGTGTTGTCTCTTGTGCACTTGCGACTTTGCTGACCCATTGCTTCATTGTTGTCAAATTTATGAGCCAATCGAGGAAATCCCAAAAGACTTGATTACAATGAGCTATCCTCTAACTTGCTGACATGAATTATAAAGATAAGCGAAAGTTATACAGACGTCCCCTCATCCCAAATTCAGATGCTCATCACACATGATTATGACAGTTGTATAAAGTCAATCACATACTGATCATATGCTCACAATAATGTGCTTCATATGGTATTTGAATTAGGATCTCCAACTAGCTGATAGAATCTGAGTGTAAGGTCGTGATTATACAGGCTGTTAACTACATAAGTCCATGTCCAAGGGATACATCGTTAAATCCCTTACTTACAATATGTAATGTAATCAACTGAGAGCTAAGGGCTCTGCTCAAGGGTCCAACTGTGGGAAATTGTCAGAGGTGGTATTTTAAACCATTGTTTAAATCTCTATAGTTTAATTATTTTTTAATCTCTTTAGTGTATACTATTCCCATCTATTTACAGCAATCTACCATCTACCTACTATGATAAAAAGTACATTTACATTTTAACCACTTTCATTATTACTCTGTTACTTCCTACACAGAAAACTAAAACATGCTGCTGAAAGCCAGTAATTAGAAACATGGTTGCAGGTTGTGTTTTCCAGGTCTGTCGAATTCACTTGTTAGGTCTGACGGGGTAAACTATGTTTGACCTTGTGTTTGTGTTCCGGGGCGGACAGGGTGACCCCGGATACCTGCCCTCCGCTCTTTGACGGCTCTGTAAGGGGAGGCTGAAAGAGCTGATTCTCTGATACGGTGACGTGTGCTGGCGCTGTTTTCATAAGCAGCTCGATACAGCTTAATGTGCTTAAGAGCCTCTTAGCAGCCATGACTCCTGGGGCCCCTGGCGTCCCGCGGCTGGGGTGATAAGGGGCCATGCCTGGGCCATAGAGAGTCCGATTTCTGAAGCGTGTCTTACATTCTTGCTACGTTAAAGTCATGATCTTTTTTTAATGCAATTTAAAGCATAGTTTTTATATTTATAATTATGTAGTTATATTTTTTAAGCATAGGGTTCAATGACTAAGGGAACATTTTGTCTATTATTTTACTATATTTTATTATATATGTCATGCATAAAAATATGCACCTTTGTGTATACTCTAAACCTGAAGAACACTAATCAGATGTCACTAATGATAAAATTAATGAAAATTAAAGATAATGTGTCATTCTTAAATCCATAGTTGTCGTTTTAATTTACAGCCATACATAAGTTGTATCTTTACTTTAGTTTGTCTTCAAAAAAAACTGGACTGAAATTCTAAATGAAATTGTATATATGTAATTTTATATACACTGACCATGTACAGCCTTATGACCACTGACAAGTCAAGTGAATACCACTGATTATCTCTTCATCATGGAACTTGTTAGTTTGTGGGATAAATTATGCAGTAAGTGAACATTTTATCCACAGTTGATGTCAGAAGCAGAAGAATTGGTGAAAGAATTTGAGCGGGTTTGACAAGGGCCAAAGTGTGATGGCTAGATGACTGGGTCAGAGCATCTCTAAAACTGCGGCAGGGCATCCAAGTCTTATTGTTGCATGTGGGGACCGATGTTGGCTCAGATAAAAAGGTGTCAGATAGTAACATTCTTGTGTTAGTGAGACTAGCATTGAGAGCACACTAACATATTATAATAAATCAATAATTAATACATTTTAAATAAATATGTACTAAACCACTTTACCTTTTATTCATGAGACTTCAATACCTTAAAAACTCATTCTTATTGTTTCTGCTGTATTTGAGCGAAGGAGGACTAGATGTCAGTTAAAATGGACAGACATAGATTAAAAAGAATAGACCATTAAAATAATTAAAATAATTCTTGGCTTAATTATGTGCACAGTAAGCGAACTTGACAGTTTTAATCACCAGCAGTTGCTCCCCAGTTCTTTTGTTGAAACTGTACGTGAGTACTTGATGGGTTAATCGCTTGACATTTTTATTGGATTTGTAATTAACCCTTGACAAATATTACCCATAAAACTTGTCTGCTCTTTACACATTAGCTAAACCATGAACAGGACTTAAATAAATGTCTCGTTAGTTCCAGCACTTGGCTGTCAGAAGTTGTTATCGATTCACACTCCTCCCCGGCTGCGCTAAACTCCACAGAGCCTCTCCTTTTTTTTTCTTACTGCTGTCTGGAAAGACTGATCGTAAATCCAGAGCCTGCTTCCTCTCTAGATGTTCGGCCTGAATTAACATCACAACACAGCGCATTTAAAAAGAGGCCGCGAGATTTCTTTTTGTTGGTCTTACTGACTTTTGCTGAAGATTTTTAGTACTTTTCCCAACAGTAAATAATGTGAATACTATTAATCTATGTCAGACCTCTCCCCACCCTAACCTTTCTGATTTAATCAATATTTTAGCTCTAATTACAGGTAACTTTAATCTTAAATAGTAGAAAATAAATATAAAGAATATATTTAAAGAAAACAGAAAAAAACACCTTTCTGAGCGCTATCCACGGGATGTGTTCGAAAAAGCTAGGGAGCTGCCTTGCTGTCTTGATGCCTACATAGGGAACTATATAATTATAAAAGGGTTACATTACTACATCGCCTTGTAAGGCGGGTGATTCGCCATTCAAACCAATGCGACGAGACGACTCCCTCTGTGTTCTACAGTCTGACAAGCCAGAGCTTGTAAATGAATACGTCTACACATACATACAAATCAAACATCAACAGTAATTTATTGATGTTTAAAAATACATTCGTTTTTCCACCACAATGATGCCTGTGTAGAAAGTTAATTAGGTTGTGTCGGTTCACACCCCAAAAATTGGCTTTTACATTAAGGCTTAATAAAACGTACCTTAACCTTACGTTAAACCGTTCGTAACTCAAAGTTATACTGTAATGACCTCACTTTAAAGCATGAATGCTAACAGGCCACACTGTGTGCACTGCTGTCTCATGTCTCACCGAACCCCATAGAGTTTCTCATCCCTATATGTTCTCGGCTCGCTTCTCATCCACGGTGCACGACCTATCTGTTTTTAAATCATATCCCTTTTAAAAACCCGGTCACTGCATTGTGCCAGTCACGTCTGTTGTATGACAGAAACAAATAATCGCACTTAAACTGTTGCTGTTCCATGTCAAGTGTAGCTGGCAGTGGAAGAGTGAACGCTCAGAGTACACTGACAGAACCTCCAGACAAGATGCAGGCGCACCACAGAACTTCCCAGTGGCTACAAACTCAAGCTGCTCAGACTAAGAGAAGGTCTGTGAGGTGAGTCTGAATCTCAGCACCTCCAGGTGCCATTTAAATAGACGTGCTGTTTACTGTGTATTTCTCCATTAATAAATGTTCTGAATGGATTGACATTATCGTCATTGGTGTTATCTTCTATGATCTATTTATATAATAATAAATATGATATTGACGTAATCTGTATTAGAAGTATAAAATTAGAACAATTATTATTAAGTATTTAATGTCACGTTCCGCTACATTATATGTGAACATTAATCTGTGTAGGATTTGATTAACTTTTAAATTAAAATTATTTTTTAAATAAAATAAAAATCAAATAAAAATGTAAATATATATATTTTTTACTTTAGGTTCACAGCCTTCCTGGGAGTTTATAACACCATTTAATTCACATAATAAATTGTTCCTTGGGGTCTTTTTATGATTAATGAAATCCCAATCTTTTTTTCCTGAATATATTTAAGAGTAGTTCTAGTTTAGTTTATTTTAACATAGGATTTTTAATAATTTGAATTAGTAATTTTAATATATTTATCACATTATTTACTAAATTATTTGAAAGTTTTAACCATATCTAAATGAATGTTTAGGCTGTGATTAGTTGTAGCTCTTGTCATTTTTGGTGTAATGAAAATTATATTTTGTTAAAAAGTGATTACATATAAACTCAAAATGAATAGTCGGCTTTATACTTTTTATACTTTATGTACCTAAATGCAAAACATCCACATTTCTGACCCACATATGCCAGTCTAATTTCATAATTCTATATTGAAATTAAATTAGCTGCAGGTTAGTGTTTGTATATGTAAGATGATTGGTAAAAGTACGAGGCTTGTAACTTGACTTATTGCATTTACAGTGATCATTTCCTTCCAGAGATTGACTCTGATATTCTGAATGGTGGAAGAGTTCAGCTTGTGGTAAGTATTTTGATTTTTATATTTGAAAGTCACGGCTTATGAAATTTACTGAAAAGTATGTGTGTGTGTGTGTGTGTGTGTGTGTGTGTGTTTTATAGGCTTGTGGAGGGTACACGGAGCGTTCCCATTCAGCAGTGAGGTCGTGGGCTGATGGGTATTTTTCACCTCATGATCGGCAGGCTCACACTCGCTCACACTCAGCTGGAGATGAAAGTAGGTCTCAAACAAACAACATTTTAGAGATTAAATTATATTTTTTATATCTGAGTTCAAATTAGGATTAGAGAAATTGTGAATGCATTTACACTTTAAAAAGTTTAATTTGTGAAATGTTAAATATTAATTGCATTATTACAAATGGGCAATTTTATAATTATGTAATATCATTTAAATCATTTTTTAAAAAAAATACTTAGTTTAGTCATGATAAATACAGAAATGCTTATAATAATAAATAATAATAATGATAATAATAATAATAATAATAATAATAATAATATAATAAAATAACATTATTATTAATATGTGCATTTTTTTTCAATGCTATTATTTTTAATGACTTAAAACTGTAATATAAAAATATACATAATAAAAAAGTTTAATTAATTTCAATGATTTAAAAATTCAATCAAAAAATATATTTACTACTACCACTACCACTACTACTATTACTA
>JAYDZG010000009.1:18926154-18943525 GCA_034509265.1 Microcambeva bendego | reverse complement strand
TGATTTAAAAATTCAATCAGAAAATATATTTATTACTACCACTACCACTACTACTATTACTACTAATACTAATAATAATAATAATAATAATAATAATAATAATAATTAATAATAATATACAAAATGTAATATTTTAATATTATAATAATTAATATAAATATTTTGAATGTAGTCGGTTGCTTTTTTAATAGTATAATAAATTGGATAAATATTTCACTGTTTATAACAATGAAATATATATCCAATTTATTACAATTTATTATAACAATCAGTATGGTCTTATTATAAAAAGATCAGGAAACAGTTTAAAAAGCTTATTATTTGTTATTGTGGTCATCATTACTATTAAAAACCTTAATGTCCGGAGATTATTCTGATCAGTCGTTATATTAGTAATAAAATGATCGTTGTGTGGAGTTTTCACACAGGAGAGAGAGAAAGTTTGTATGCACTGATGTGTAACAGTTTGAGGTGGCGAGTGAGCTAGACTAGGAGATGTCAGAGTGAGACAGGCGACAGTGAGGGTGATGTGTCTCTTTCTCAGCAGGACACAGATCTCGGGTCTGTCTGAATGAGGGGCGCCTCTGTTATACTCATTTAAGATAAGGCTCTAAACTGACAAAGATGCTTGTCAGTGACTCAAGCGGCGCATTTAATGCACCGACCCTGAGCGCTGAAGGCGCACCACTGTTCCTTCTAACTGAGCTAAATTAGATTCTGAGGGTGATTCGAAAATGAAATCCACGAGGATGTGGGCTGATGGGTGTCACATAGGTACGTGGGAATGTATAGCCTCGCAGAAAATTCGATTCCTTGTCAGATCAACTTTTATACACTGCACTGTTAATTTTAAAACTTAAATTACAAATAATGTATTAAAAAGCCGTCAATTCATGACTTAAGTGTCCTTGAGCAAGGCACCTAACCTCTAAATGCTTCTCAGGCGCCATTGCTAGCCCTGCCCACCGCTCAGGGCATGTGTGCTCATCGCCCCCTAGTGTTCACTAGTGTGTATGTGTGCGTTTCACTACACAGATTGGGTTAAAATGCGGAGGACGAATCCCACTGCACGGAGTATAATTAATACTTAAAACCATTTAACCTTTAGTCTAGTTCCAGATATATTTAGCATTCTCTCATGTGCTTGGATATTAGTTTTTTTCATCACTAATGAAAGCAAAATGACAAAAAATATTTGTTTGGTCATAGTGGTTAAGCAAGTGTGTGGGCATTCACAAAAATGTTTCTTCATTGGTGCAATGCAACATGTGTCTTTTTTTAAGCAATTCTTCCCAGTCCTTCATAATTCAGGTATGATTTAAAAGCCATTCGAATCAGATCTGCAGGGTATAGACATGCCCAAGTTTTATACAAAAATATTACATTTCCAAATGATTACGGTTCACAAGGCTAGAGACATTTCTGCACTCTGCGCTCACCATCTCGCTCATTGGTCATTCGCATACGCCGATAAGATGCACCATGCCGGCCAGTACTTGTCCTGTAGGGACACATGGAGCGTCCTGAGGTGCTGGTTGTACCTGCAGTGTGCATTAAACTAAGTAACCGTGTCCTTTGCTTTGTATATTTTGCTGTGTGTGACTCGCTCACTGCAGCCATAGGCTGTACACATGGAACACATCAGCTCCAGAAAAGAGCCAGCTTTGTTCCATGTGTTTGAAAAGATCTGCATTAAACACACACTGAAATAGAAGCAGCTCTGGCACGGTCGGAAGCATGCGGCCCAAGGGCCCGACGCTCGGCGTATCTGGGCTACGACATTACGGGCGGTTGGGCCCTACTTGGCAAGACCGTTGCAAGAATCCATTTACACATTATAGCTCATGGAAGGAAAGCTTTTGTTTTTCATTTTACAGATATAAAGGCTAGCTTTGTACTTTGGGATTCATCTGGCTGGTTTGAATGACAGAGCTGATTCTGTTTGCACAGAGAAAGAAGTGCCGTCTCCTCCAAGAGTCTCCTTGGCTCAAGCTAAGAAGGAGAGGATCTCATTCCGAAACAACCCGGTGAAGCTGAGTGGAGGCTGGGGAGGAGGGAAAAAAAGAGCTCAAGTGAATAAGATAAAATAACTTTTCTGCTCTATGTTTAAAGCCTGGTCTAGTCCCAATGCCTTTGTTTTATGCACCTTTAAATGCTTGATGCTTCTTAGAATGATAGGTGGATTTAAATAAGCCCTTAACAAGATTTAAGATACACATTTTAGGATCTCTTCATTTCCCTGCAGCTACTGTTTTACTGAAACTAAGCTTTTCCGCTGTAAATTAATTAAAAGCGGTATGAGGTATAACCCAAATATCTGCAGGCGGTTCTGGGATGAGTCTTATTCTCAAATATCAGTGCATTTAATTTAACCGCAGCAGCCCGTGGAATGGGTGGAAACCATTTACTAATGACACGGCTAATATTCAAACAACGGTCAGCAATAAGAAGCAGCTTTTTCTTGTTATCTTCCAGATGAGGTTTGTTTAATGGTTTATACTTGGTTGACCTATTGAAATATTTCTTTATTTCAATTTCACATTTGGATTGTAATTAAGTCATAAATGCGGATTTAAATCGCTGAAGTTGAATTGTTTAATGTGTTTCTTTTTCTGTTACTGATTTTTTTTGTATTGGGGACTGTACTGGCCTTGGCTCAGGTATCAGATCGGATTTGATAGATTTGACCTCGGCCTTACGAATTAACATAGTTCTGCGTGAAGCATAAAATGTGGAAATAAAAAAATTGAAGTAATGAAAAATAAATCAGGTTTTTGTTTTCCTTCATAAACATTAGCACTTGACTGTCCTGTTTAGTCTTAGTTTCAAATTAGTCCTGTTTATGTCTTTTAGGATGGACATCAAAATCTGGCGGGTCATAAACACAGTGGTTCGAGCAGGCACTGTCTGGGCAGCAGTCTGTGACTGATATGATAATTAATATAAAAACAAACAGCCAGTAGTAATGAAAAAGTCAGTGTGCTTGTAAGCATCATGTCAGGTATTTATGTTCTTCTGTCCATGGTGATCTACACAGATTTTGGTCTCAAACTTCTGTCTGTGTTTCATTTTCTGTCACCTACCATGTAAAACTTTTATATAACAGAGAAAAAATGCAAAGAAAAGAAGTTTGGACTGAACAACTTGGTGTTTGGGACAGGAATATGTTAATAAAATATTGACTTCACACCATTTCTTTTCCACAATGCCATTTCAAGCTATTTATTGTACATCAGTATGTCGTTAACTCCACTTGTACAATTCTAATCATTAAAAAAAAACAACCCTACTGTCACTCACAAGTAAGCATAAAATGTATCTGTTTTATATAATGCATAAGTGTACGATACAGTATATGAATGTTTATTAACATACAGTGCATTTTTAATTACTGAAACTAAAAGTCAAAGAAAAATATCAAAATCAAACCTAAAATTAAAACATTTCTTTATAGACAAAATGATTTTTATTAAAACTATTGAACTGTTTTTTTTAATACAACGACTGCTTAATATTTTGCATCAATAACATGTTCTATTTTCTCTTAATAGACTGCTTCCCAATTTTTATTCTCTTTATAGTTCATGTGAGCCAGATCACTATGTGATCATTGCTCTGAATGTTCATGACAGCATAGGAGTTGTATAAATTTCCATACGCCTGTATGAAGCTTAATCTGTGTCAGTGGAGAATGATCCACATCACTGGTCATCTAAAACTAGCCAAAATCAACCCTCAAGACAGCAGATCTGCTCAAGTTAACGGATGATGCTGTAAAAGCCATGAAATCCTGTGAACGTTTGTTTTTTATTCTGTTAGCTGGTGTTCTTTTTTTTTTAAACTGAAGAACACATTATTGCTAAATGAAATATATATGGGTGAGTCCGTTTGACAAAAAGCACTAGGAGCTTGGGTGAAAAGAACAGACCTTTTTAAAGCCTGTGTTTATGGTTGGTCCTGTCTAGGCAGCTGCTGTAGTTTATTATTGTTTTAATTAAGCCCTCCTAAGTGTGTATATACATGCCAGAGTGACACGCTTACTCAGATCCCCAGATTTCACTACAGCTTCTTCAACACGGCACCAATCACAGCGAACATTTCTACTTTGGGTTTCAACACGTCAGTTCTGATAGAACTACCATGGCTAAATTGATGATGATAGTGGTAGATGTTAATGGCCTACATATTGGCATTAAATTAAATTAATTAAAGTACAGTGTATATATTTTCTTTCACAAATGAAAGGTGCCAGAAACTTTCTTTTCAACGGTGACTCTATGGCTGTAGTTCTTTACGGAACCTTGTGATTAAAGTCCAGTTCAAATGTTTGCAGTTGGCACAGGAGTTTGATGAATCATTCCCAGTCTACACAGAGGGAGTGTCTAAATTAAATAAAATAACATTCTGGATTTTTTAAAGTATTTTCTGTTTACAAAAAGAGGATGTGTTTAACTGAGCTGATCTAAATGTAGGAGCAGCACTATCATTGCCTATCATTAAACTTTTATATTAACACATTCTGAATTTCATAGAACAATAATATAGTGCATTCACTAATAATATATATTTTTTCTGAAATTAAAAAATATTTGTTCCATTGTGATTCACAAGCTTAACCTCAAATGCCATTCAAAGAGCTCATGTGTGACATAAAAATAATTTGGGCTTCTCTGTTTAAAAATATCTCTGGTATGAATTCTTATGGTGGGAAATAAATGAAACGGACTTAAAACATATTTTTATTACGGTTGTGTCAATCTAACATTTATGCCTATCAGCCAATACCATGTCATCTACTTCAACGTCAAACAAGCCATTCCTTGAGTAAAATCTTCACACGATACTTGTTACCTAATTAATTATTAAGATGGATTGTTTAACTTGGGCTGCAAATTTTACACTTGAACATCTGTATAAATGTGTGAGGGTGTTCGAGGGCACATTTTTTGCCAGGCAAGTGCCAACCATAACCGTTCCCCTAGCTTAAATACCTGACATCCATCAGTTAACCTTCACCTTTACTGATGTTTAAGTTAAAAAGGTGCAGTTAAGTACTTTCATCATTAGTAAATGTACTTATTGAGGTTTAGTCTTTAGTCAGAATAAACGCCAAATTAACTATGACATAAACTGAGCTGTAAATGTTCATCATTGGCTAACAATTCCCCCACAAATCTGTGACATCTTTGCTCAGCCTTTGGTCTGATGCTGAATGAGAAACCTGGATGCTTTTTAAAAGCTATTTATTTTGGTTTGGAATGAAGGGGCACCGGCTAAGCCTGGTTGTTACTGTGGATATGGCTAGCATGGCAGGTGGAAGGACTTAGTGAGGAACAGCTTCTCTATGTGTGACCTCTTTTATAAAAGCTGTTTATATAGAATATGTGCTATATCGAATATCAGAGTACTCAGGTAAAATCCACTCATTCAGGTGATTCAGAGTTCCAGTGGACATGTCTGAAACATTTCACCATACCTTATAGTGGAGTTGGTTCTTCTATTAATATTATTCACTTCATGATTAATATATGTATTGAATTTGTAAATACGTTATTCAGAGTTTTCATTGTGTCTATTGCAAGGTGCATTTAAGACACATTTTAAGATTAAAATCAATTAAAATTGTTACTTATTAAGAGTTTGAATAGACATTGTAGTTAAAAGCATCTTTAATAAACAAGATTGCTCAGAATCAACGAAATGTGCTCCCAGTTTATGATATAAAAATTAAAACGTTATTTTATTATCAGTAAGTAATACGTACACTTGTATATACCACACACAATTGAAAAAAACCTTTATCTTACTTTTCTGACTTTATTCTTCATTATTCATCATTTTTCAAAAGAAACACTCTGTGTTCTGGACTGGAACAAACTAACTTACTCGTAATATGATTCAGAAAATCGTAGAATTAAGGAAAGTCGATTTGACGAATTTAACAGTTAAATTAAATAAACCAACGAAAAATTTACATTCAGAAACTTATTTGATGCAGATGTGTAATGTTCCCTTGCTAATTATAATAATAATAATAATAATTTTATCATCATTATTTATATTATTTCATGATTATTCCCAGCTTTTCGTGTATTTGCGTATGTAAATGCTAGTATATATGTGTTAAGTAATCAATGGTAATTTATTAAACTGCAATAGCTGTAATTATTACTCTTTATGTTTGCTAAGTTTGCGTTTAGATGTAAATGCATTAGTTATTTTGAGTAGAAATTAAAAGTTTAAATGTTAAATATTAAAAATGGTATTATTACTTAAAGTGCGTCATTTATGTATATTGTTACCATTACTATTATAATATGCCTACATTTATATGTCAACAATAACTAACTAGTACTTTTATTTCTATATTTTTCGAAACAAATGCTGTAGAAAATACAAACTTGTCCTGGTCACTTCTCTGAATCAGGACTGCAACTTTAACAAATTCTATTTTACGCTTTGCAGCTTAAAAAGCCATTAAAGATGTCAAAAAAGTCCATAAGCGGCTGTTACCCTAATTCTAACTATTACAGAGTTGTAATAAATCCTTAAATGAATGTGGTTCCTGGGTGGAGTTTAAGCTTGTCAGCAGCTGGGAGGCTGCAGGAAACCCTCTGCTCTGCTCAGCCATATAAAGAGACTCGGACCCTCTCAATCTCTGTAACACAAGACAAATGAAGGGCCAGTTAAACGGCCAGGGCCTCCTCACCTCCTGAATCACCTCCTCACTGCAGTATCAGTACCAGCAACACTCCTCTAATCTGCTGCGGACTACAGAGGACCATGATGGACTACATGACCGAGAAGTTTCCTCTGAAGTGTGAGGTTATAAAGGGAACAGATTTTTACCTGGACCCTCTGATGGAGCCCACAAACGGCCTTCAATACTACAGCAAGAACTCCAGCAAGGACAGCCAGCACTACGCACTGCAAACCCCTGATCATCACGCCATCATGGACCGATCATCTCCATGTGATAACCAGACATGTAAGTGTGCGTTTATTCGGCTTCTAAATATAATGTTTTTATTGCCTAAATGTTTAATTTACTCGTATTTCTAGCGAGTTAAAGAACAGGCATAACTCGTCTAAATTAATATTTACACACTTAACATTTTGCAGTAAGAATAAACGTGTTTGCCATTAAGTAAAGAATGCTTAATATATAAAAGAATTTAAAATAGCTTTAGTGTTAGAAGTGTTCCAGAGAATTGGATTACACTAGCACAAGTTTAGTATTTCTTTTTACTTTACCATTGTTGATTAAACTTATCTAATGAGGAATCAGCTTCCCTGATTTAAAATCACTGATTAAACATCTTTTGTATTTAGTTATTCACAGTTATTCACATTATTATTCACAGTGATCGTGTAACCCAAACCTGCGTAATTACCGGTTCCTTTAGCACAATTTACAGTTCAAACAAAAGAAACAGATGTTATTTCTAATATCAGTTTAAAATGAATAAAGCAAAGTTATAATCTATATTACACAAGGCCTGTGACTGGGTCATTCTTCACTGAAACGTTTATGTTCGCACTGTTCCTACACACAAACTCGTATAATGATCATGTGCTTTAATCTTTATTTTCAAAGCTTTAATATTAAAAAGCTGATGGCAAAATAACCCTATTCATCATTTTAAACAGCTGATGGCAAAATAACCATATTCATCATTTTAAACAGCTTATAGAGGGAAAAGAATGGCCTTCAACTTACTCAAAATGTTAACTTTAAATCTCCTTAAAATATTGAATAATTCAATAAATAAATCATTAAATCAAAATGAAATGAATAATACAATTTCTTAAATAAAAAAAACTAATGCGAATTAAAGACTTTTTAATAGTCTTGATTCAAAGCTGTTGTGACGTATGTTTTAAGTGTATTAAAGATTGTATGTTTGTCAAATTAATTTTATAATTGTTAACCACTGTTGCAGTTTTTTTCTTTTGACTGCTTTATACGTTTAATCAATAAGTATATAACATATTTAGTATGTCAAGTATTGAAAACATTTTAAATACTAAACGTCTGAAACAAACTGCTGAAATATATAAGAAAATATATTAACAATCTTATTTTATAAAACAATCATTATGAACATTGAACATTATGTGAAATACCTTTATATTAACTGGAAATCTATTTAAATAACATTTTAAAACGCCCTGCTGAACTTTTAAATATTTGGTTTATCCCGAAACCCCAATTAATTCTAATTTAACAGTGAGAAATAGTTGGAAACGAGTTTGTAACTTGCTTGACTGGGATTTCTTTAGGTACTTTGGTTTTCTCCCAGAAATCCAGACACACAATCAGGCTTACTACAATTGATTAAAGAAAAGTTTATATATGAATGTATTTTTATTTTTTAAGTGTTGTTAAAACCCTGTGATGCACCTGGAGCTCAATGCATCACACCTACCTCAACTTTAAACAGGATTGGGCTGTGGATTTAAATCTGCAGCTGCAGATGCCCATAGTTTACCCCACTCGTCTAATTATTAATTAGGCCTGATGTAATAAATATTACTGAATAGTTATAAGCTTCCAAAAAAAATCTTAAAACGTGATGTATTGTGTCTGAACAGCTGTAGGTCCTCATTACTGCGGGGAAAAGACTGATGGGCCGATGGATGCAAAGACTTCACCGATCTCAGCTCGGGACAAAACGGAATTACCAGACGACCTGGGTGAAAAAAGCGACAGCAACGTGTCAAGCAGTAAAAAGAGACGCCATCGTACTACATTTACCAGCTCCCAGCTAGAAGAACTGGAGAAAGTCTTCCAGAAAACACACTATCCTGATGTGTACGTGAGAGAACAGCTGGCCTTACGCACCGAGCTCACAGAGGCCAGAGTGCAGGTACAGTACCATTCATGTGCACTTAAAGCTTTTAACAAATTATGATTTCACTTAAACAATGACATTTTGATTATGCAATGTCGGTTATTTTATGTATCATAATGTCAAACCCTTAACCCACCTGGAATGTCCAACACGAGTTAAGAATAACGCATTATAGATGTAATAGAACGTTACATGGAAACGATGTAAGGTACATTTTATATAAATTGGAACGGAAATAAGTGCATTTAAGCACAAGTGTCAAAATGGCACGTAAATAAGAATAAACAATTTAAAAAATAGCACAGTATATTATCACGTGATCGTGAACGTGCATTTAAACAATGTGATCAATACAGAATTCTATTAGCAGTTTTCTACGTTATAAAGATTAGTCAAGTAAACCCAGCAGAATAAAACAAAAGGTATAATATAAAGTTAATACATTTTTTTATTTTCATGAAGAAAAGATCACAGGAAACTTTAATGGCATCACTGCGTGTTTCAGGTAGGATTAGAACTCACAAGTTTAAGTATAATGACATATTGCTTTTTTGTTTTAAATACTATTTTTTTTTATCTGAGATCAAGTCAGTCGTGACTGTTTAAATCAAACACTACCGAGCAACAGTATTCCGTCTATAGGTGTTGGATTTAACAAGTTGGAATTAAAAAGAAACACGACAATTTTTTTTCAAAATCACTGAAACATGCACTGACAAATCATTGCATTTTTCGACCAATTTAATGTTGTAAAAATTGTAAAAATGCGGTTAGAAAGACGCAATAAAACCATTTTATTGCTTCATCGCGACATGTTTGTGAAGTCAGTTCAGTTTAGCTAGCCGCTTTCATTTAAACTGTTTTGTTTGGTTAACTCACCTAAACTTTGTCTTTAATAATTTACTTTAAGCCCAATTCAACTGCCTACACGTTCAATATTCGGAGCTAATTAAATAAATTAAGACTTATCGCTTTACTACCTTAATGCTAGTCACAGTAGCTAACTTAGCGACTATAGCAAGCTAATAGTATAACGAATTATGAACAACTTAAGGTTATCAAGTTTCCAACTTATTTTCAAGCCGTTTGCTAGTTGCTGCACTGCAGGCATAGTTATTTATTTATTTATTTATTTATTTATTTAACAAACGTGCGTAATTAAAAACTGCTAATTGAAAACAGTATTTTAACGTTTATTTCAATACTACTGAGCCAACATAATTCATCATGTGGACGTTGAGTGTTTGATGGTTATTGGGGAAAAAAACATTAAGACAACATTTAAAACCACAAGTTTAAAAGTAATTTGTAATTATGACGTGCAAATGTTCATTTATTTCTGTTTTGAAGGTTTGGTTTCAGAACAGACGAGCGAAGTGGAGGAAGAGGGAGCGGTATGGTCAGATCCAACAGGCTAAAAGCCACTTCGCTGCTACCTACGATATTTCAGTATTGCCCCGTACAGACAGCTACTCACAGGCAAGTTCTGTACACCTTTCATTCTTGAATTCATTTATTCTACTATTTTGTGTAATTTTACCTTCTATTTCTTGGTAACATTTAACCACTATGTGTTGCCACACCAACAATGCCTACCTGAAAGGATGCCCATCATAAATCACTAGAACACAGTCAGGAAGCTTACACAAATGAGTTAAAGTATCAGATCACAAGCTCAGATTGCACAAACAACATAGATAGATAATTAAATTGTTACTGTTTGTTTATTTTGGTTTTTAATGTTTGCACTTTAGTTGCATACATGACAGGAAACATTTACTCATTACACAAGTTTCATCAGTACACGGGTTATATCAAATACGATCATGGGTCATTTTTTTTTATCTCCAATTCACATCACGTACATGCTTTTGGTCTTTTGGGAGGAAACCGGAGCACCCGGAGTAAACCCATGAAGACACGGGGAGCCCCATCTGGGGATCAAATCCAGGACCTTCTTGTTGTGAGGTGACAGTGCGAAACACTTGTGCTAGCCACCGTGAGATGCCCCGATAAATTGTTACTTAACCACCAACATCATTCCATCTGTGTCAGCATAGCACATTTTCTGTCCATGGAAATAAATAGCCTCAAAACTGAGAGACCTAGTGACTGGAATAAAAACAATGTTGCGCTAAAGCATGCTCAGCATCACCTTTCATGATTTGACTGGAGTATTTGTGGGACTGCGGAATAGTCTGCAGTTTTTTATCAGACATCTTTTCTTAACTGGCAACTATGACTGTGTGCTCACAGCCTTGCTATAACCAGTTATTTAGAAATTTGTGATGTTTAAAAATGACCAAACATTACCTATTTTAAAAACTTCAGTCTGACGTTGTAAGATCGTATTGACCACTTTTAAGCTAAGCTAGGAACATTGAATAAATTGTACTTGGAATGACAGTTAGACTTTTACTGTTACTAGGGCAGATTTGGAAGGCAAAAATGTGCACTTTTAAAATCTGTTTAAATAAACATTAGCAAAAATATTTTACAAGAAAAAAACAGGCATTAATTAATCATAATAACTGACAGTTTAATCAGTGGATTTATTAATGCATTGGCATGGACAAACAGATTAATACAATGATAGTCAAATCCATGAATGAACTTGCTTTCCTAAATATAATGTATAAAAGGCCTTGTATCTTAGAAGTCTTAGATTTTTAACACATTTCATTCTCACCCTAAACAGATTCCTAATAATCTGTGGTCGACTCCATCTCCCAGCGGCTCTGTGGTTTCATCCTGCATGCTTCCGCGTGGTTCTCCACCCTGTGTACCATCACCATACCCTCACTCACCAAGGGCCCCTGAACACAGTTATGTTGGCTTTCCCAACCACCAGCAAAACCAGTTTGGCGTCAATCACGTCTCTCTCAACAACTTCTTTACTGATTCTCTTTTGGCCCAGACGCCCAACACCCACGCAGTCTTCGAGAGCAAGCCTGAGTTTGAACGCCGATCATCCAGCATTGCGGTCCTGAGAATGAAAGCCAAAGAGCACACAGCTAACATTTCATGGGCTATGTGAGCCCCTAGCTCAAACTCTTATCTGCATCAGTATTAAAAATGACTTACTTTACAGAACTAAAATAAACATGGACAATCAACCATGCAAGGATTGCTCAATACTGTTAAAACTAAATACTGACTGAAGGATGGGACCTTTGAGGATCTAGTCAGCACCAATCTCTCTTTAAACTTCGAACATCTTGGCAATATAAAACATGTATCGGAATCTGCAGATAAACTCTTTCAATCGTGTGCATTATTAAATTTGACGCACTTATGGTGGTGTGAAAACGGTAACAGGGAGCTTTAAGAGCTAAAAATATTTTGTACTCAGGACCTGGCGTGGTGAAATTTCTGTAAGATTTTTTCTTTGTGCATTGAAGTAAAGCTATTTCAAAATTGTTACATTTACATAACAGAGAAGTGCCTTGCACTCTGTAGGAGTTATATTTGAATAAAGTTTTTACTAGATTTGTGTGATTTGTCTACATACACCCCTTATGTCATCAAAGCTTTGTAGTATCAACAATTTCAACTGTTATTTTTCTGCGAATCACAATGTTATGACATATTTATGTGAGTTCATCATGGGGTCTTCTAGGGAAAATGACCGACCATAGCTGGGTTAGCACTAAGGCTAGTTTGATTTTATAAATAAAACTTCATCACAGCCATTGCAGTTAGAAAGTCTGAAAAGTGATCAGGAAAGTTATCTGGAGCCATTTTTTAGCCACTCAGGTTCTAAGATAATATAGAACGCCTTTATTTTTGTCATTACACATATACAGATGTACAGTACAACGGAATTCTTTTCTTCACATATCCCAACTTTGGAAGCTGGGGTCAGAGCGCAGGGTCAGCCATTGTACGGCGCCCCTGGAGCAGTGAGGGTTAAGGGTCTCGCTCAAGGAGCCAACAGTGGTTGCCAATCAGGGATCTGAACCCACAATCTCTGGTTGATAGTCCAAAGCTCTACCCACTAGGCTACCACCATCCCATAATGATACACAACACGATAGATCAGATTGTTTTTTGCATCGGTGGATATTGGCACTACAATGATGGTGCAGAATGCAATTACGTAGATATATTATGTAGATATATTAAATAACCACTACTATAGGTATAAAGTAATCAGAGATGCTATGTGGACAATCTTCTTAATTATGGCCACAGCAGGTGCTGACAGATGTATATAACAAACGGGGTGGGAAGTAACAAATTGCCTTTAGTCATGTTACAAGATTTATTATTTGACATTCTATTATATTTTAATTAAAAATAATGGTTGTGAGATTTCTTTCTAGTTTTCATGTTTGCATTACACAGGAGAGACCCCCCCCCCACCAGTTAAAAAAAAGTACCTACGTAACACTGTAAGTATTTTTTTATCAGATTTTCAGACTAGTGATTGACTCGTCAGAGTTATTGTAGTTTAACTTGAGTATAACATTTTATTAATCCTTCCTCCTGTTAAAAATAATAATAATAATAATAATAATAATTTATAAGAGGTATCCAGACATGATGTTATGATTAAGAATTTTTGGACTGTGGGAAGAAACTGAGGCTCCAAGAAGAAATCCATGCTGACATGGAGAGAACATGCAAACTACACACAGAAAGGACCAGGACCATAGGACCATATTCAAACTCCACATAGAAAGGACCATAGGACCATAGGACCATATTCAAATTCCTTATAGACAGGACTCTGGCCACCACGTCTAGGGAACAAATCCAAGACCTGCTTAATAGTCAATAGTACTATAGTCAATAGTCAATAGTCCTACTCAATTTATATGCATCATTTGAACCCAATCCATGCAGTGAAACACACATACACACAATATTGAACACTAGGAGGCAGTGAGAACACATGCCAGGAGTGGTGGGCAACCCTAGCCACGGCGCCTGGGGAGAAGATATAGGTTAGGTGCCTGGCTCAAGGGCACTGCAGTCGTGACCTGTCGGCTCTGGGAATCAAAGTATCAACCTTTCGATCACCAGGCCAAGGCTGCCCCATAACCTGGTTCACCAGCGCCTCTTACCTACCCTCCAACCCATATAGGTTTGGCAAGCCGGTATGTAAGACATTATATTTGATTAGAAGCTTTTCATTAGGACCTTTTAAAAATGTATTTGGATCACTGATTGCCAGTCTGACCCAATAAGAAGTTGAGTTATCTTGCGGGACTTTACACTGACCCCCGTGAAATCACAGCATTTTTGGAAGCCGGTCAGGCTTCTACATACAGACATGATTGGCTGGGCCTGAAGAAACAGGACTGGTATGCTGTCCAGGGTATGTTATGGCTTGATCCCAGGATACCATACTCACTGTAACCCAGAAAAAAGACCTTTTGCTAAAGTATTTAATTCTATTTTAATTGGAGGGCATGCCACCACTTTCATAAATGCTGACAATTTCACTCTCATAAGTGTTATGCAGGAGAACTTGGGCGTTTTCTGATAAATGTCACATGGACATATTAAATTTTTAGAGTTATTTTAAGGTTCTTGTTGTTTTGGTTTACACTTAAATTGACATTAAATAGTAGAGATGCACCACAACACAGTCCACACATTGTTATGTCACATTACACAAGAATTCGGACGTTTATTATCTCTAATCAATCAATCAATTGATAAAAACATACAAAAAAATTGCTGCTCAAAGTATTGATTTAGCAAAGTTTCTTACACAACCCTCCCTATTTATCCTGGCTTGGGACTTCAATGCACTATACTACTTTATGCATCTAGTGGCTACAAACCTATATGACAATTCAGTGTCTCCAATTAACCTTGTTGCAAGTTTCTGGACTGTGGAAGGAAATTCACACCCAAATTCACCTGATAATAATAATAAGAAGAAAAAGAAGAACTAGAACAATCACAACAGAAAATTACAAGCTAAAGTAGCTAATTACATATTTTACTTACTAAATTGTGTGTATAGGATTTGCAGTAATGTTGTCAACAGCCTATGTGGTTTAACATAGCTATGCGTTTGGTTTTGCTTATTTTAAACATATCTGGCAACCCTACCAATCCAGAATATTGAATGCTATAGATTTTCCATAGCAAAATGAAGCTCTGGTTCTTGTTCATGTCAGTAAGGCATTTATACACTCCCCAAGGACTCAGCCAGGTTGCACTTCATTTTGATCTCTTTACAGAGGTAAACGTCTATAAAAGTGGAAGAGATGAATAAAAACCAGTACTGACTTTAGGAGCACACCTCTATAGTAAAGTCTGACCTAGTCTAATATTGCACGACTGCTGTCATCAATCTGGGTGGCACAGTGTCTCGATGGGTAGCACTGTCGCCTCACACAGTTGAAACATCTCATGTTTTAGGGGTCTGGGTAGAATTTCTTCCTGTGTCAGTGTGGGTTTCCTTGGTTTCTCTCACAGTCAACAGTCAGGTTAATGGGTGCTGCTTAAAATTGCTATCTGAGGTGACCTGTCCAGAGGCTTCCTGACTTGTTTAGTTAATTGGAGCCACAGAAACTTTATTGTATTGAATAAATTCCCACTTTTGGGATGAGTGAATTAAATAAAGTGAGGTAACTAAAGTAAATTAAGGTGAGTAAAGTAGGGTAGGTAAGGTAAATGAAGGCAAGATAAGCAGAGTAAGATTAGTAAAGGAAAAGCAACTTAAATAAGGAAAGTAAAGTAAATGAAGTGGCATAAGTAAAGTAAAAATAATGGTAAAGTAAGGTCAGGTAAGGTTAGTAACAGTAAAGTAAGTAAATATGGTAAGTAAATTAAGTAAGGTAGGTAAAGTGAGAAAATATAAGACGACGATGCGGACGATGCTTTGGAAGTTGGGGTCAGAGCGCAGGGTCAGTCATTGTATGGTTATCCTGAAGGAGACAAAGTTAAAGGTCTTGCTCAAGGACCCAACAGTGGCTGCACAGCTGGGATTTGAACCCCTAATCTTTGTTTGCTGGCTTAAAGCTTTACCCACTAGGCTACCACCGCCCCTGTACTTAATGTAAGAAAGTTAAGTAAAGCGAGGTAGGTAAGGTAAGTAAAGTATGGAAAGATAAGGTAAGCAAGGTAATATTAGTTTAAAAAGTTCATCAGTTCAGTTCATTTTCTTTAACCCCTTGTCCTAATTAGGAAGGGGTGCTGGAACCCATCCCAGCTCTTCAACGGGTACAAGGCACACGGTAACTCCCTGGATGGAGCACCAGTCCATCACAGGTGCCTACAGGACAACCAGTGTCTCCAATTCAACCTGGTAGCATGTCTTTGGACTGTTGGAGGAAACCCACGTTGACACGGGGAGAACTCGCCTCACCCGAGGATCGAACCCAGGACAAAAAATAGAACCTATTGGTTGGACTTTCTCAAACAACAGCAAACACACCCTGAAGGACTTTTAACTGCTGTATAGTAGAGCGCACGTCGATATGAAGCCTGCGTTCACCCACCTTCACAGCTCACTCACAAGCTCTCCGCCAAGGTGAGAATACATATTTATTAGCTTCTTTTCACAGTTGCATTAGTGCTGCGTGGGTTCGGGTTTTTTTTTTGCATGTAAAAAGATAATACCGCTAAAAGCCTTGCCTCTGCACACACAAACAGCTGGCCTATGACTTTCTGCCTCTTCAGTGGAAAGCATTTGGGGATGAAAGATAAATAAAATGACATGACTGAAATGTCTTGTTTGCGATTGAAGCTAAACTGGACTCTATTAGCAGAGATGTCAAGTGCTTTGGAGAACCAAACAGAAGAGCAGTGATCAGAAAGAGCCTCTGTTCTTTTCTTAGTTCTCTGAGGTGTTGCATTGTGGGCTGGTGAGATGCACTTACTTTGCTATTTCCTCTTTTTATTAGAAGTAAAAATCTAAGTCGCTCAGGTGGTGCGGTGGTAAATTGTGTTTACTTGTTATCGTTAGGAGGTTTTTTGGATGCTTGGCTGTGTACATACAGCCTGGTTATGGTTGGTTTTGGTTATGGTTGGGGCGTTGTGATGATTGACACTCGGTCCGGGGTGTGCTAATGCCTTCTGCATGGTGATTCTTTGAAACCTGGACTTACCTTGACCCTATCAGGGATAAACCAGAGTGAGTAGGAGTGGTCCATGTGCGATGGTACACGTGGTTCATTTCTGCTGTATGGTAAGGTAAAGTAATTAATATATTAAGATATTTATTGAGGCAGCTATGGCGTCGTATTAAGGGAACTAGGCTTGTGATAAGAAGGTTGCCAGTTAGATTCCCAGAGCCGACAGATCAGGACTGAAGTGCCGTTGAGCAAGGCACCTAACCTATAACTGCTCCGGACATGTGTGCCACTGCCCCCTAGTGTTCACTAGTGTTTATGTTTATGTGTTATATTTTATTGGGTTAAAATGCAGAGGACATTTTTTTCTCTGGTTTATTATTATTATTATTATTATTATTGCTTATCCGATTAGTCGCAGCCGACTCTCGGTCACTTGATGGATCATCGATCCATGAAGTATTTCGGCAATGATAGTGG
>JAYDZG010000009.1:18865468-18876500 GCA_034509265.1 Microcambeva bendego | reverse complement strand
AGGTTCTGGAGCATGAGACTGCCGTGTAGATCTCCACCTCCTTCATTCCTTAAATAACTGATTTTTCCCCTTTCATAATACTGGCAACCCTACCTATAATTTACCACAACAGTGCAATACTGAAATGTTTTTATCTTTAAAAAATATTGTGATTTAGTGAACTCATCTGCCGGGAGATAACAATTGTTCCAAATGACTTTTAAATCTATTTTGTACAGGAAAGTAAGAAATGGCAATGGAAGCACCTGTGTTTTTCTTGTTTGAATATCAGTGAACACCAGGAGCATCCTGTTACACACTTCCTGCCCGCCATGTACAAACTGTAATGCAATGGAAAATCCATTCCTGTTGCAGTATGAGAAGATTTTTTGCTATGGTTCCGCTCAGTTCATTTTCTTTAACCCCTTATCCTAATTAGGGTCATGGAGGGGTGCTGGAGCCTATCACAGCTCTTCAACGGGCGCAAGGCACACGGTAACACCCTGGATGGGCCACCGGTCCATCGCAGGTACCTACAGAACGATTCAGTGTCTCCAATCAACCTGGTAGCATGTCTTTGGACTGTAGGAGGAAACCGGAGTACCCGGAGGAAACCCACATGGACACGAGGAGAACACAGAAAAGGACCTCAATCGCCCCACCTGGGGATCAAACCCAGGACCTTCTCGCCTTCTCGAAAATCCTGGGAAAAAATCGTGCAGTGTGAGCTAGGCGTGAGTGGCCTTGTTCAGCTGTGTCAACCTGCTATTGTGCTTGACCATAAAGCAGAAAGACTTGAACTCATTCACATGGTTGTTTTGTCCTTTACAAGGTCAAATTCCCATTATACTACCGAACAAGTCGCCAGTAACCAAGGAATTTCTTTGGTCAGTCAATCACTGGTTTTAAGATGTTTGCACTCTCGTACTGACCAGACTTGGTGTAAACTTGCTGTGAAAGCATTGTGTGTTCCCATAAACCGCTCTCTGGTCCACTTGAAAATGGTAGATAGTTGTAAAAGTGTTATCCCTTCTTTTAAGACAAGTCTTAAAAGTTATGTGAATGTGTATTGGTAAAAATACTATATTTGTCAGTAGATATTCTACATCATTGGGGTCACTTTAAAGCCAAGACATTACACACATCAACTACACAAAAATGCTGAATTAATTATGTTTGTAATTAATTAATATGCACCACAAAATGGTTAAAAATGCTAAAAATAAATCTGATAAAAACAAACAAACAAAAATATGCCTGATTCACGTCACTGCGGCTACATGCCTGGTTGCAAGATTCTGGATTGTCCACTCAAGTTGAGATTAATAAAAGAATGTTTTGCATAGCTTCTGCCTACATCCGAAATAAAAGGGCATTGATTATTTAGATGAATAAAAGATAAGCACAAATACAGTATTTTATTTTTAAGAGAAATAATAAATGAGACTTTTCTTTTAAAGAACTTTATTCAATTAATTTTAAAATCAGAACATAAAATACAAACCTTAATCAGAATATTATTATGATTACGGTTAATAAAATAGTAAATCGATTAAACCCTTAGATAATTTCAAGCTGAGTTTATATAAATAAAGGTCCCAGTCAGATTAGGAATGTTTTCACACACCCCTTTCCCATGGTTGCATCATTTTCCATGTACATTCGACATGGGAACGAATTCGAATTTCTACCAATTTTCAAAAGTAATTAAAACGTACCAGAGTAATTTCTCATCCAATCAGCCACACTCAAATTCATCTCAGGAACCAAACAAATGAAACATCATGATGATAAACAACTTATCCAACATGACAGAAGCACCTCAGTGGTGCACCGGCTGGGAATACAGGATAAAATTGCTTAAACCAGCTCATTCAGGAAGCGACCCAGACATATGAAGTGTACATAGTGTATATCGAAAACAATTTGGCTTGGACAATCACAAAACCTGAAGTAATTATAAAATTTGCCACTAAAAATCCCAAGGTTCCAAGTGGAGCGGACTCCTTTTGGCTACGCATCTTAGATTATGTAAAATAATTATGTTTTATGCAAATTTGTTACTAAACAGCAATGCATATAGTTACAACATTTACTTTTAGAATGAACAGTAAGTGGGAAATGATTCATTTAAAATAATCGCAATGTAGTATTAAAATTCAGAAGTATTTATGTTTGACTGTGGTTGCCTCTTCCAAAACAGGAAGAGGACAGAAAACATTAAAGAAAATAAGTAAAGGAAATATGACATTATAGTAAATAAAGAATTAGTAGGAAAATTTATCAGTTCAGTTCATTGTCTTTAACCGCTTATTCTAATCAGGGTCGGGGAGGGAAGCTTCGATGGGAGCAAGGCACACGGTAACACCCTGGATGGGGCGCCAGTCCATCGCAGGTAGCAAAAATTATGTATGTATAAATTGTTAGTTTAAATGAAAACAAAACCACTCAATATTTTTAATATGTGTGCATGACGGGCGATGTAATCTTATTTATTCCACAACACGAATACTTGATCTGTCTCGAAATCCTTGATACAGGATTAATTTACCAGTTTGCACATAATCAGCCTATAAATCGACTATTTTATTACTGTTTAACATAAAGGTGTTGGATTTTTACCAGTCTGCCAAGAGATCAAATAACTAAGCTTTAGACTTTACAGTCTGCTTTAAACAATCACAAACTGTAATTATCTTAAGTGTTATGATAAAAAAGATCAGAGGTAACTTAACTCCCTTCGTCTGCTGTTTCATGTGACGAATTAAGACTGTCTCTCGCTTTGAGGTTTGATTTTATTCATAAGCAGTTTTACTGTCTTGATCTTATCAATTGTTTTTACAGCTAGTAAATGACACTGAGGGTTTCAAATTACCACTTTGGCAGAAATAATTATTGCACATGCTGTAACACAAAGCTTGTGTCAATGACGTGTCAGTGAGCATCATAAGTACGACACATGGTTTTCAGTCAATAATAATCACGTGATAAGTATTATCATGACAGTTTGATTGCTTTGTTGGATGAAGGAATTAAAAAGTGCCTGTGTGGGCATTCATCTGTGTGTTATTTTCAGCACCGAGCTGTTGTTGGTGACCCTGCTCTCTTCAGATTGTTTTGTCTTCCCTGAAGTCATGTCTTGGTAAGACATCCTGCCAGAGATCAACAAGCCACTCTGTTTATTCTGACAAATTCCCACATCCTATTTAGATAAGGCTCAAGACACTCCGGGAAATTGTTTTTCGTAGATTCGACAGTTATTTCACACGCTCACAGCCACACTGTAACAAGGTCAGTCTGTGATAATATTACAAGCCCTGACACCCTTATGACCATCTGAGTTAGATTTAATCCAAAATTAAGTTTTAAAGCTATTTCTTTTTTTTTATTAAATAAATGACCCTATTTTACATATATGTAGTAATGTAGTAGTCAAATTACATTAAAAAAATTACAATTACACTTCCCAACATATCCAGACGAGCGAACTATCAGAACGTAACGTCTTGAATGTAACACGTTCTTACAAGCCTGTTACAGATAACGACTACGGCGCATGCGCACACACGCAAGGCACCTGCATCTGAGCTGAAGAACAGAGCAACTGTAACTGGAGCCTGAACGACCATCCAGAGAACAACACGGTCCTGCAATCAGTGTATCTGATTCCACAAGCACCTCGTTCTCTTTCCTTTCACCCCAAACACTCTCGTTTTAAACAGTTACAAGCTTTGATCATTTGAAGAATTAACACACAAATAGAAGAAAGTATCCAGTTACCTGTTTTTGAGACGCGCTTTAAGAAAGTTCCGTCCGAAAGGAGCCATTGTAAAACTTGAAGCTGCGTGAATGAAGTGAGTTAATCCAGATGTTGGTGAATTGAAGAGACATGAAGCGGATGAATCGTGCTGAGATAAATCCCCGTAGCGTAACTCTGAGCGACCAGGCTGTCGTCTGAGAGAAAACTTCTGTAACTTCTGAAGCAGCCCCTGAGGTAGTGTGTGACTGGGCTTGTCCCACAGCGAGGAGGTGGTGACTTGAGCTACTTGCCAAACCCTGCGTACTACCGTACTACACAGTATACTAAACGTGTTAACCAGCGACAGACTTAAGTACGTACTACTTAGTAGGGGAGTACGTGACTAAAAGGAAGATTTCACAACAAGTTCAATAACACACTATCAAGTCAGACAAACATGAGTGTCCAAACTGGAAAGGCAGAACTGTGAAGGTGTTGTGGCACTGTTGTCGTGTATTACTATCAATGTATTTGAGATTTATGCTATTTATTTAGAAATATTACTTTGTTTAAACCTCTGAGCCAAACATTTACTCAGCCCATTGTAGTTGAGAGATTGGTCGACAAAGTCACTACGGTAATTCTCAGTTAAATTTGGTAGTTTACTAGCTGCGTATATCTCAGCACCAATGGAAAAGCGACTGAGACCACATGCTTTAACTTGATCTAAGTTTAATCAATTTGGGATGCAGGCTTTATTAGAAACATGATCCTCATGTTAGTGTAGGTAGCACACTGGAGCATTTCTGGACTACAAACACACTACATTTGCAGATAAGCCAGAGAAAAGCCTATAATGCGTCAGTTGTGGCTTAACATTCGTGCCAAATTAATTAAATGATTTATTCATTAATGAATTCAAAAAGGCAACGTTAGGTAGATATAATGAATTTTGGGACTATGATATACCAAAAATAATAACAACTATGCCCAACGGTGTTGAAACATGCTTATACTAATAGACAGTCAAGAAAAAAAACATACCAAAACTAGAAAAGTAGAAAACACACAACAATCAAAACACATTACAACACAAGTGAAACTCTAAGAAAATCTCTTTTTTGTTGTATGATTATGTACACTTTCGACTAACTTGGTTTTAATTTAATAATGTAATCAAATGACTTCTAAGATTTATGGGTAACCACCCAAGACCAAAAAACAAGAGTGAGTCCTAGGGCATGTTAAAACAGGATTATAATTTAGCTTACCTTCTAAAAAGACGTATCTTATGCCCAAATCCTTGCAAGTATTAGCTAATGTTCAAACCATTAGTGCTAGAGCTGATTTAAGAATAACCAGAGTAGGGTTAGAATATTCTTAGCAGCATATCATTAACTACACTTTCCTCACATTGAATCATTCATAATAAAGGTGCAATGATCGAATGCCAAGTATTAGTAAGAAGCTGATAATGGCCTGAAAATGGCATTTGTCCAGTTTCTCTAGGCTGATGCATTTTGTAATGTGAAACAGGACAGAACACTTGTGTGCCTGCGATGCAGAAAGTCATATTGATCACTGAACAGATGTCAGGCTGATACGTCACATTTTTTACAGCAGTGTTATCTGTATTGGTTTAAAATGGAAGTGTGACCTGGACCATAATAATCTTATGAGATTATTCGGCTGCATAAAAACAAGGTTTTGTCTTATTTTGGTGCTTTGTTGCAAAGCCACTGTTTTTTTTAATTAGAGTGTAGCATTCATTTTTAATTCATTCATTGGAGAAACTGAATTGACATACAGGTACCTAACTACTAGGATGCATAAAACAGTGATTAGTAGTGATGATCCCAAGCACGGTAAATAGTGAGAGTTGTGTCAGGATGAGCATCTGGCATAAAACCTAGGCCAAATCAATAATGCGGATCACAATCCACTATGGCAACCCTAAAGTGTGTTGTATAAAGCAAAAAATAAAAATCCTTTATCTTTTATATTCACTCATATCTAGTAATTATTGTAAATAATAATCATAAAATAATAAGGACAATACTTAAGTACTTTGTTGACAGGTATAGCTTTAATAAAACATATTTTGGCTCATTCTTTTTTGTCAACCCCCCAGGGGGTTTACCAGGGTCTTCCTAATAGACATACCATTTTAAATAAATGCATTGGTCAGCTCAAGTATACATTTTAGAAACCATGTCTCAAAGGTTTATTGCTAATGGGTAACATTATTACACTGAAATAAATCTGTCATTGCTGGTTGAAAATTGGCTGTCTGAGTGTATCAGCTGAGGGACTTGAGTTAGGTCCTCAAATTCCCCAAATCAATCAGATTTATTCCTATTGCAATCTTTTTCCAAACCAGTTGGGCTTTCTTTGCATTTTTGTTACGTCACGTAGCATGAAAGGCTTAATACACGTAGAATGTCCAAAAGCATCTGTATGCATGTTTTTCACTGATTGAGCTATTACGGCGCAAAATGGCTTGGAAAAGTGACCTGCATACCTCTTTGACCTTTTTAACATTAATAATGCATAAAAAGGTTTCTTGACTTTTCATAAGTATGAATTCAAATACACGTTCCACCTCCTGAACAGAACTCATATGAGTAGGTACACAAGTTTTACCTTGACGTCAGTTACCAAAGTAGCAGACACGCACTTGTGTAGAGTCATCTGATGTCGTCACGAGACAGAATGAGAGGCTGATTCGAGAGAGGTTAGATGAGGAAGGATGAAGAGAGCATTATGAGAGGAGGGAGGAGGTAGGATGAAGCAGTCCCTATGACATCACTCCAGCTCTTATATACTGGGTGGAATGGAGCCCAGAGGTGCTCAGTTCATTCCTGACAAAGCCAAGAGGAGACACGGCACAAGAGGATAAGAAAACAAGAGATCAGATTTACAGATTGAACAATCATCTAACAAACAATTATTTTTTTATATATAATTGCATCATTTCACTTTGCTTTGTTCAGATACTTTTTTTTTTTACCTGAGACTTTATGGACTTGGGCCTAGCCTATAAGTGTGTCATCTCCAGGATTGACAGCAAGATGCAAGTGCAGAGCTTTGTGCTTTTGCTCTTTCTGATGTGCAGCGGACTCTGTTCAGGTAGGCATGTTAACAGCACTGCATAAGCAGGAACAGCTAAGTGTCTCTGACATAAACCTGTTTGGAAGTTAGGAAGAAGATAAAGACATAAAATACAATGCAAACGTGCAGTTCTCCAAAGTTCTCCAAAAGTGAGAATAACAGACAACAAATGTTTTCTATAATTTGCTTGCATTTTCATGCAATATTGCAAAATTCATTAATGTAAAATGTTAATAATGATGGCATACTTACATACACTTTTCTAAGAATCTACTGTAAATTTTGCTTATAGGTTTAGCACCAAACAATTTCTTTTTATAAACACTTATGTGCAAACACTAAAGAGGAACAACCGGAGCATTCAAAGAAATGGTATGAAAGAAATAAAGATAGAAAAAAATGAATAAATAATACAAAATAAAAAAGAAAGAAAAAATACAGAAAGAAATAAAGATTTAAAATTTGTTTTAACATACACAAGAAGTAAAACATCAAGGGAATTCGACAATTAGAGATTAAATTAAAAAACAACAAAATAATTTACAATACATTGTAAGTGATGCATCGTCAGCTTACACAGATCCTGAAAGTGACAAACTTCTTCCTTTAATAAACAGAGAGGTCAAATAAAATATCATTCAATAAAATAAATTTAAAAAGGAAACTTACTTGCCCTTATTAGTCATGACAAACTCAAATGATTGGTTTATTAAAATGAATTTACAGGCAGAATTATGGTGCCCACAACAGCATCTAGAGCAGGAGCAGATCAAACTGAACCTGTCTGTTATTTCTTTTTAGATGCTGGTCAGGCTAAGGAGTCGATGGAAGAGGAGATGCTGAGCAGTATCTTTACTTCAGAGGTAGACTTTTATTGTTTTATAAATATCGATATATATATAATTATTGTATATGACACTTATATACTTGTATACTGAAACTGCTTGCAATAATTGCTTAAATCAGAATAAAAGAAATCATAACAACACAGTTGCTAGTGAAGAGCCAGCTCAAGTTACTGTGGGTTAAGGAATGAACATTACTTATTATATATGTTTTTTTATTATTTTACTGTGGAACTGAAATCACTCAATATCTATGTATTTAACATTTTGATTTAACAGTTAACGGGAAAAAATGCTTATAGATTTTTGGGGTTTTAATAGCTGCACTGTGTGGGCAATACTTGGGAGCAAATAGACACTATCTAAGTAAAGATTCATATTTCCTACTATATACCAAAATAAAATTTGGTGGATTGGTAAACTTACTGTAGGGGATCAAATACATACCATGCAGACCGGCATCTAGTCCGAAGTGCGTGTCTGGTCTAAGATAGGAGAGTCAGGTTTTATTGTCATTTCAGACACATAGATAATGAAACAAAACATTGTTCCTCCAGGATCACGGTGCAAAACAATACAATAAACAGTGCAGATACACAACAGTACAATGAATACAAAAATGCCCATAATAAATAAAAAAGCACATTGCTAATCTGAAACAAGTAATTCAGAGAGACGAGACTAGAGACGAGTGTTGGTTAGTGCAGGATTAGTACAGAGGAGTGCATTCACAGCATGAGGAATGTGATGTCGAGGTCATTGATGAACATGCATACATGGCTTTGGTTTTAATAGTACAAAGCTTTTTACGAGGCTGAACTACACTTGTGTGAGACAGGTCAAGCAGTATTAGATATCAGATTTGACATTATTTGGCGGACAGATGCAATCCATTCACTATCGAACATGCTGTTAGTGTAGAAGTGTGTGGATTCGAGAAGATTACCCAAAGACTGTGCTTTCTTTAATTGTCCGATTCTTCGTTTCTAATTTGTGCTTTGTAAATCGAGCTAATTGGATCGAGTGAGAATGTGTACTCTGTAATAATTTCAATAGTACCAATGCTGAGTGCTTTATTATGCAGCATCTTACAGTCTGCTTGACAAAATTGGATTTTACACATGCAAAGCACAAAACTGTCCATTCTTATAAATTTGCAAAATCATTTTGACACACTTAAGATAATTTGTGTAATCGTATGTGTCTACAACTGCAATAAACCTCAATTACTAGCTTTGCGCAACTACTCTAATTAGTACTCCTGTCATTATGTAAGATCATATAAAATATGATTTATAAAATAAACAAATGCTTATTGTTATTAAAAAGATAGAATATACATAATACCTATAATATATAAAGATGGTATCCTGGAATCAAGGTGACTGGTATCATTCATAATGTCCAGTAGTGTTTCCATAGTTGTCTTCTATACCACCGTCACCATAGAGTTCAGCTTCATGCCGACCACAGAACCAGCCCACCTGATCAGTTTGTCCAGCCTGGATGTGTCCTTCTTAGATATTATACTCCCCCCTCCATACACACAGCACACCATGGTGTAAAACAGGAGACTGCCAACCATTGACTGATAAAACATACAGATGTTAAATTTTTGCATTCATGTTTTCTTCAGCCTTTAAAATCATGTCAAAAACAGGATTATCGACTATATGGCTACTGGATTACATTTACAAACAATTTTAACATTAAATCAATTATTTGTAATGGGCTGAAGTTTATTAAACTATTCAGATAATTAGCTTGGGTGGTACAGATACAAATTACACTCGGCTACTGCTGCCAGCGTTCAGTCTTTCAATCCCCAGGTTAACTTTCAGCTGGTTGAGTGGCAACATATGGACATAACTGGCTAAATTGGTGAAGGGACGGAGTGGGTGATGAGAGTGGACTGCCAAAGCCTCATGCTGAACTGGCATTCTGTCCTGGGTGGATCCGACACAGCCCTGAGCATGACAAAGTGGTGGACAAACATGAACATAAAATAAAAAACAAATCATATTTGGTTCTGAATTTTCATGGTGCTATTAACCAGCTGGGCATCACACAAATGTTATTGTAGGTGACTGCCAAACCGTTTTCTGGTGTTTCCTTATGAAACCAGACCAGCTATAACACTGATCATGATAAATCAAGTTGATGAAAATGTAAAAAATAAGGAAAACAAAAAAATTATATTAGATATATTATATTAAATATATTATATTAGGTAGATTATATTAACTTTGCCAAACTTGTAAAGTATAAATAAATAATCAAAATAAAAAGCATTGTCTTAATGTAAAAATGATAAAATATTAAATATTTTTTACTATTTATATGTCTAATTAATAATTATTTTTCCTCATTTTCTACAAGAACGTTTTTTACATAAAAGTTTTCACATTGATTTTGTGCATATGAAACCCCCTGCACACCTTTGTGTCATTTAACTATTTAAACCTTTAAAAGTTTTAATAATATTATTAATACTGTATTTAAATTGGCTACAAAAAAAGAAAAGATACCCTTGATGTTACAGCATACATGGAAGTAAGGTGCTGATCTCAGGGTTTGTGTTTAGGTAAAGGAGAGTAGACACAATCCCCCCCTGTGGCAGCTGCCGGTCTTTAACTTGTGCCGGATGCTTGAGAGGGTCACTGAGCCCAGACAGGCGGACTGGCAGATTGAAGACATCGGTGCAGAAGACGTTCAGAGAATTTCTCCGGCCATGAGCCAGACCCTGCAGGAAATGTACGAGCTGCTGGTCCTCTGCAGAGTCCTTCATCCCAGACAGGTAGAGAATACACACGCTTAACCATCAGTTAACAGTCTGCTCCACTGAGTCTGGGCAACACGAGCATCTGCTTTGGTCCCTTGGAGGCTCTGTAAATGCATTAGCTGAATTAATGTGTCACAATAAACAAATGAAAGAAAATAAAGCAAAGAAGAAGATTGAACCTCCATATGTTCGCTCTTTAAGGTTTGTATTTGGAAAATTTACACAGAACAACATCCTGGTTCCCCAGATGTAAGGAAACATTCAAGTATGTGGAGCTCTGAGATTTACTTTTTATATTTTATATATTAGACTTATATACATATACTGTACATGTGTACAGTTTGATGAAATTCTTTCTTCACTTATTCCAGCCTGCTTGGACGCTGGGGTCAGAGCGCAGGTTCAGTCACTGTACAGCGCCCCTGGACCAGAGGGGGTTAAGGGCTTCTTAAGGGCCCAACATAAACTCAATGGCAGAGCTGGGATTTCAATTTCTAGGCGAAATTTCTGCCCACTAAACAACTACCATCCCAATTTTTACACACCTGATGCCTAGATAGAGCTGTAGGATTTTCC
>JAYDZG010000009.1:18843970-18861519 GCA_034509265.1 Microcambeva bendego | reverse complement strand
GCACATCAGTGTGAAAGCTGAACAGTACCAGGGTCCTGGGAGCGTCTCTGGTGAATGTCTGGTGAATATTTTGAGTGGAGTTAGGAATACTCTCCATCTTTAAAGGGGTTTCTCACAGATAAATTGACTTCTTCCTGCTTTAATAAATCAGTATCAGACTTTATTGGCCAAGTTTGCTCACACATACAAGAAATTTGGTTGTACAACTCAAAATACAAACTACAAAGTACAAAAAACCTCTTTAATACACACATTCACACATTTATACCTGGAAACACCGGCAAGTGTTATTTACATTATACGTCAAACTTGCACAAGATGGACTTTATTCCCATCATGCACTTAATATTTTGCGTTGTGCTGCACATTTACTGACATAGTAATTTTTTATTATTATTATTTTTCTTTTTTAGGATTTTGACATCATGTTTTATACTTGTTACCTTTATGACAGTATTTATTCGTTACACAAGTTTCATCAGTACACAAGGTTATAACACAGTCATGAACAATTTTGTATCTCCGGTTAACCTGATGTTTTTGGATTGTTAGGTAAAGCAACTATTCGATTGCTTCATTTTTAATATTTCAAATACATCCCTGCATCAGGTTCTCTTGCTCTGACACTTCAAGTCTGCACACGCTTACATTTTCTAATGCTTAAAAGCTCTTACAAAATCCACAAAAGCCACAAAGAGACAGAGAACTAAATAAGCACCTTAATATCATTTCTCAGCATTCCAAAACAAGAACATTGTATCAAGTAATGCTGTTCCAAACTTATATTTCATGTTTAGTCTGCCCAACTTCATTCCATTTGTTAATTGACCTACATTTTTCTATTCAACAGTTTGGATGAAGTACTTTTTTAGAATGTAGAATACTCTTTTCATCACTGTGCAGAGAAAGTTGAGCACATGTGCCCGGAGTGGTGGGCAGTCCTAGCCATGGCACCTGTTGAGCAGTTAGAAATTTGATGCCTTGCTCAAGGGCACTTCAGTCGGGACCTAAATTGAACCGGCAACCTTCTGATCACAAGCTCCATTCTCTAACCACCAGGAAACGGCTGCATCTAAATGTAGAGCTAGTACTGAGGTAAAATAACTAAATGATGTTATTCCAAACTGGTGATGTGTACATGGTTTGGTACAAAAGCAACATCCAGGAGTCTTTGATGTGTAAGAAAATAGTTTAAATGCCTAATACAGTGTACCTCACAGAATAACTGAAAGGGATTTGAATATCTCTCTCTACAGTGCATAATATAATAAAAAATGCATAAAGGCCCTGCTTTACTGTGCAAAAAAATGTTGGTCCTGTCCAAAGCAGATTGTTTAAAATAATAATATCCTGCCCCTCTCTCATTGATATAATTACTGGGTGATGCCCCACATCCCAGCAAAGCTAAGTAATAAGAGTAAATGGCATTTGTGTACAACTAGTTTATTAATTTAGGTTTCAGGCGTTTCAGTTTTTTAAAATCTTCTACTAGTTTCCGCTAGGGGTCACCAGAGCGCAACATTCGTCTCCATCTCTCCCTGTCTTGAACATCCTCCTCGGTAACACTAGGCTACATTTTCCATCCATCCTGCTTGTCAATGCCACCCACTCTAAACCCCCCAAAAAACAAACCAGGTCTCACTGCTGTCTTGTAAACTTTCCTCTCACATTGGATTTGGTTTTATCACTTCAGGATTTTTTACGCTATTCAGTCAACAACAGATTTAACTTAAATCCACAGTTTTTTTTTTAAATATAATAATAATATTATAAATTTTCTAAGGGTCTAATAATAGAGTTTGAAAAATCCCATCCTCCTACCTGTTTGCACTCTCTTCTTCACATCTCCATTAATTTGCATACAAGACTACAAGTATTTAAACTCATTAGACTCAATTATATTAGGATTTAGATGTAGGGGTGCTTTTCAGTTCGATGATACAGCAAGTAAACTAAGAAAATAGTTTTAATAACGTCACATCACAATTATTCAACAATACATGAAATTGCTTAAGACATCTTAAGGCCTAAAGGGAGTTCATCCTAAAGTTTGGTTGAAACTTAATAAATCCATTGGTAATTTATTGACAACCCTTGTGTTCAACGTGTGTTGCAGGTATGGAGGTTATATTTTAAACATAAACATAGAAATAGGTAAAATATATATTTTTTTCTTTCTTTTATTTTTTGGAAACATGTTTTATTAAAATTAATCCGTTATGGGCCCCCCAAAATTAAAGTGGACTTTATTTTAAAAATATTTCTGTTTTCACCGTTAGCCAGCAGATGGCAGTAGAGAAGCGGGACTTGGAGCCACGTCGTTGTGAGACGCAAAATCTCGAGTTCTCTTCATCAATATTTTATTAGCTATTGCAATGACCTGCAACAGTGGCCGAAACTATTCTTACAGGTCAATAAGGCACTAATTTATATTATTAATACTTCTTTAATAAAGAACTGTGGATCACATTTTATGTGGCACCACACAAGAGTCTACATGCTTCTGGGTGAGGTTCCTGGCCATCCTGTGCCTTGGGTTGAATTATCAGGTGGAACAGTCTGATCTGTTCTATGTAGAGTTTACATGTTCTCCCCGTGTCTGATTGAGTTCTCTCCAAGAGCCAACAGTCCAAAAACAAGAAAAGCGAACTAGAGATACATAATTGTCCAAAACGGTTTGATCAATCTTGTGTAAGCAGAAGCTACTGAACCTATCGTGAGTATAATCAGTGTGTTAAACATCCATAATGAAATGGATAACATGTTTAAGTCTTGTGTCTACAAATAAATACAACCATATTAATATGTTTACATACAGTGGGATTGATGTATTGCCACATAGTGACGGATGAAATATAGATTAAGGGATTAATTTGAACTAGTGGCTGCGCCTCTCGAGATTACTTTAGTAAACCCCGTTGTTTACATAGGAGGCTAAAACGATTAGTGATGGGGTTTTTTGTGATAGATTTCCATAAATCCCTGAAACAAATAGGTATTCCTGTCTTTTCTGACTTCACAAAGTCATGCAAAACCATGCTTCCCAAACATTTAGGCTATGCATTTACCCCATACATTGGAAAATTGACTACTTTAATGTAAAGACTTTTCTAAGGACAGGAATCCAGTCCTGAGTTCAGGTCGCTTCCAGTGTTTTCAGTTTAAATGAGTGAACATATGTTAACTTGAGCCTCTGTGGAATTCAGCAGTTGATGGAATTAAGCATCTTCATTTTAATGCACTGCTGCATTATAGCTAATTTGTTGCCAATTTATTTGGCCTGAATTCTTTCACTTTATCAGGGGAAATGCATTTTAAATGTAAATGTGTTTAAAACGGTGCTTGTTTAACTGCTTGGAGAAACCCACCTATGGGAAAAATGCAAATCTATTTTGTCTTAATTTGAAAAGTCAGCTTCAAATAAACTCACTAAATCCATTTTGTTGGAACACGGTGGCAGGATTTTTGCGTGTCTTTATAAAAAGGATGAGTCAATAAAGACTCAAAATTCTATAATCTATAAAAGTCTTAACCTTAAGGATGTAACAATGCATCACCACAATTCGAATTGGTAGTTCATTAATTTTTTTAATAAAGGAATAATCATTTTCACAATAAGGGAAATGTGCAGCATTTTTTGGCATGGTTTGTACATTCCTCAGAAATATAAGGGCATTCATTATTTAGAAGAAGAATTTATTTTATTTTTCTTTAAAGGGAAATCATAAAAGAAAACTTTGCCATAATTTCTCTGCAATCGAATTTTGTATAACCAGATAAATATCGTATCGTGTATCGTACCGCATCATGATTACAGTGTATCGTTACATCCCTATTAGTATCACATGCTCTCTTCCCATGTTTCACACTAAGTCAACCTTTCTCTCCAAAAAAAATACAGATGGATGGATGCCAGGAAACATTCATCTCCAGCTTTATCTGTTTTGGTCAATGCTAGATCTCTATAATTGGTCCTGTTCCATTCATGAATCTCTCATTAATTTAGCTCAAATCTTCAGACCGTGCTACAGCCTGACAGTCTAAGTAAGCCGCCAGGCTTTGGTTCATTTCTGGGTCTGATGCTAAATGAAAGTCATCACCTTTATCTGAGAAGGGTGGCGAATCCGTCAGCAGCACATCGCATCAAGATAATTGCTTGTGAAAGAATTAGATTAGTTCTCTTTGTAACAAATCGGATCGTGTGAATTGAATGATGGTATAACAGGCGTGACCTTGTACTTGTACAGCGCAGTAAATAATTAGGGTCTGCTTATGGGCACTGCTGCATGATTCGCAAAGAGGGTTGAGTGAGAAGGTATTAAGGAACTTTCTGTTCTTAACTTTCAGTTAAACTAATGAAAGAATTCTCTCCTACACAGAAAAGTATCAGTAATGGGTTTTATATAAATGTCTGGATGAACTGGATACGACTACACATTCTCGGTCACTGTGCATACATTCTTATATGTACTGTATGTGTATACATTGACCAGGCAGAACATTATGCACATCACAGTTACAGGGCTGTTTTGGAAGCAAAAGACCAAGACAATATTATGAATGTGGTCATAATATTATGCACAAAGTTGCCCTAAAATAATTCAACATTTAATATAACCAGAAATAGCAGTTATGCTATATATTTTTATTATATAATTTATAAAAACTATTTACAAAGTTTGAGGTTTCTCAAGTTGGGCGGGGCAGTGGCTCATCTCCTCACAGCAGGAAGTTTGATTCTCAAGCGAGGCAGTCCAGGTCATTTCTGTCTGGAGTTGAGGGTTCTCCTGTGTGAGAGGAGAACATGCAAACTCCACACAGAAAGGACCTAGATTGCCCCACCCGGGGATCGAACCCAGGACCTTCTCGCAGTGAAGTGACAGTGCAACCCATTAAGCCACCGTGCCGCCCTGAAATGTTATTTAAAAAGTTTAGGGTTTTTGAGAGATTATAACAAACACTAAGAATGAAGTAATTTTGGATGTAAGCAGAAAGTTAGCATTAGCTTAATTGGGAAATACAAATAATAAAGTGAGAATTCACACAACCGGTCTAATTAAAGTGCAGCAGAATCTCTAGTTTGTGTAAAGAAACCTTCACACACACCCGTGAACCGTTATTGACCTGCAAGAACCCTTATTTACCCAAATGCATTTCCCCAAAATGTAAGATAATACATTTATAAAATAAATAAATAAATAAGTGGCTAAGTGGGTAGCACTGTTGCTCCACAGTAAAACCGTCCTGGGTAAAATCCCCCGACAGGGTGTAGTTTGCATGTTCTCCCTGTGCCTGAAAGGGTTTCCTTCCCCAGTCCAAAAAGAGTGAGTGAAATTATAGTGCAATTAAATGTATTACTTATATTATATATACCTTTCTGAAGAACATTTTATCTGCTATATTTAAAAGACCAACATTTCAACAGATGGTAAAAGCTGATCTGCACGGCTGTTATAATTGTACATTAATTATTTTTTATAGAGCTGCAGGTCTTGACATCATATCGCTTTGCTTCCTCAAAACTGTCACATATCTTTGTTTTATCTTCCAGTTATTTCTCTTCAGAGGGTCTTGTTGCCTTCTTGTAATGCTGATATGGCAGATTCAAGGCAGTTCTGATGAATCCTCTCACCAAAGAGGCGGTGGAGAATCACTGAAAACCGAAGAAAACAGGTTTTGACTTTGAGCAGCTCTGCACAGCTGACAGCTAGTGGGTAATAAAACCCCAAAATTCTGCCGGTGGTGTGGATTCAAGACCCCAGGATGACACACCATGTGTTTGCGTTTATTTAGTGTCACTGCAGAACTCACAGGGCAGGACTAGGGAAGACATTTGGTTTAAAAAACCTGTTTTAACTGTAAGAAAACCTTACTAATATTTTAAATATTTTTACTGGGACTCACGGATTAGGTTGGTTTGCCAGTGTACAATATAAAACTCTGAATGCATTACTTTCTCTGTTAATTAGAGTAAGCACCAATGGGCGGTCGTTAATGCATATAAAAGTTTAATGCTTTACTAATAAAAGTAGCAGAGATACCGAGTGTGAGACTAAATGGTACTTATTATCAGTTGGATGTCGATTGTTCTCAGGCGAGTTAGGTCTGTGTGAGTTGGTACATAGAGGCAGATGTAGGTCTTTATCTAGTGCACTGCTGCAGTAGCAGATTAACCTGGCAAAGCTCTGGGGAGAACAGCTACATGCAGCCAGGGGCCACTGCAGGACTGATTAACACCTGGATTTCAATATTACAACCTGTTCTAAATACACTCTGTCAACTACAGTAACAATATTATGACTACTTCTTACTTTTGACGGCAGCATGTGTGGAAGGTGTGTGAATCCATCCTTGTAGATCACGTACACCCATACATGACACATCACAAGGCTGGAAATGTCCGACACTGGATGTAAGAGCATTACCAAGACACCCTACCCTGACCCCCTAATTCTCCAGACTTGAACCCGGTTGAGAATCTGTTGGACCACTTCAATCTATGAATCCTCCCTAGTCTCCCTTGGCAGCTTTGAGATGCACTGCAGTCAGCATGGCTCCAGATACACTGTAGTTAATTGTTCATTTATTTATGTGAGCCCTTTTAGCTTGTTTTAACTTTATAGCAGCATCTCGGACATGTGACTAAATAAATATTCAAACAGCCCAGATTTATTTGCTGTAGGCTACATGTTAGTTTGGCTACATGTTAGTTTGCATGCTAGGCTACATGCTAGCCTTCACACAAAGCAGAACGTTTGCTGGCTTGCTTTATTTATATACTTACATGAATGTTCATATTAATATTTCAGTTTTCTTGTTTCTTCGTTTTGTTTTAGAGAGCCAAAGTGCAGAAGTTAAGAAATCAGCTCACTCTGTAAACGAGCTGTTTGTGCTTTCATCCGAAAATTGCTCGTTTGTTTCAAGTGAATACTGAATTTCTGACGTGAAATAAAATAGCAACAGCAATATTTTCTGTCTGTGTTTTTATCCACATTTTAACTGATAAGTAACATGATTATTATTAGGAAAAGCAGTTGGTGTAACAATAAAAAGAAAGTTGAATCACATGACTTCTAGGTGTAATAACTTGTTTTAAGCTATGCTAACTCAAGTTTTTCATCACACATTACTTTTTAAGTAAAATTTTAAGTGAACTGAACTTGTACTGGGTTACAGTGTACATGTGCCAACTCACCAGGACCTTATTGAGTCACTCCCAAGCCATCCAGCTTTCTGTGGCTTAATAATAATAAAGCACAGTCACATGACAGCGAGAAAGTCATAGGTTTGATTGCTAGAGTGGTCCGGGTCCTTTCTTTCTGGAGGTTTGTATGTTCTCCCCGTGTCTGTTTTTTCCCCTGGAAGCTACAGGGGCCTCTCACAGTCCAAAGATGTGTGTTAGATGAGATGTGCGTACAAAATTGCCCATGATGGAGTTTAACATAGAACTTGACCTGCAGAATCATGTGCAATTACTACTGGTCCTGTGTAAAACATAACAATTAAAATGTATATATTTTAAACAGGGCAGTTGTAGCAAAGTGGATAAGGGAGTGGACTAGTAATCAGAAGTTTGCCGGTTCAAGCCCCACCACTGCCAGGTGCTTCTACTGTATACTGTGGGTGGCTTTGAATAAAAACATCTGCTAAATGTTTAAAAATAATTAATTTCGGCAGATCATGATTCACATTATTGAATTGGCACAGCTTTTACACCAGAGGACCCTCCTGACACAACCCTCCCTATTTATCCGGGCTTGGCACTGCCACCACAATGCGCTGGTTCATGTATCCTTGTAGTTAGATAACTACAGGACAATTCAGTGTCTCCAATTAACCTGGAGCTCCCAGAGAAAATCCACGTAGCCACAGGAAGAACATACTGACTCCACACCTTCATGATGTGAGGTGATAAAGCAACCCAATGGTAAAAAACATAAATAAATAAAATCCCATGCCTTGAGCCTTCTGGGAAAATCCTTGTTTCTGTACCACCATGAGTGTATCCTTTTGCTCCAAGCAACATTCATAAAAGCATGGTTTGACAAACTTGACGTGTATAAACTTCAGTGACCTGTACAGAATTTAGACTCTATTAACCTTTCGGATGGGTTGGACCGCCACTTGTGAGTCAGGCCTTCTCTTCAAACAAGGCTACTTAGATTTGACCCTCGAGAAAATGGGTAAGTGTGTGGTACTCTGTGATGGATTGCTTCTGTCCAAGATCTATTTCTGCCTTGCACCCAGTGTTTTATTCAGGTCCATAAACTCACAGGTGCATGGGGTGGAGCTTTAGTTTTTAGGGCTGGGAGTTAAACTGCTGCAGCAGATCATCAGGTTTTGAAGAGCAAACTGTATTTTACGACAGTAGCTATTTAGCAATGAAGTGATTAACGCTCTCTTGAAAAATATATCCATCAGTCAACCTGGCTTTGTTGTATACATAATCTAGTATCCATTTACCCATACAAATCACACCTCACCTTTGTGGACCCCTATTAACACCATGGAAGGCTGCACGTATGCACATTATCTCCAACGTGTCAGCAGTAACGGTTTGCGGTACGGCAAATCTTGGTATCGATCCAATACCAAGTAAATACAGGGCTTTAAGCAAACAATTTGTGCTCTCATTTGGGGGAGAGCAGTGTGGCATGATTTATAAGGTAAATGTCTCATCAATACGCTACAACCACTAAATAATTTTATATTTTTACTTTATAGATCAATCATGTTAAAACCCACCACAGCAACCTTTTATAAAAAAGTACGTTCATTACTATAATATATGGTATTTGTTCAGAATTAATTATATAATGACAAAACATAATTCCCTAGCATTGCACTTTTCAATGAAACAATGCTAAAACAGTAACAAACTACTTTTTATTTTACTTCACTGGCTTACAAGAACACACAGGTATCACTGAAAATAGATGTTTTAATACTTTTTTATTTAATAGTTTTGTTTGCCTCTCTCTCTCTCTCTCTCTCTCTCTCTCTCTCTCACACACACACACACACACACACACACACACACACACACACACCTGTGTGTTGCTAATTGTGTGAGCTGCTAACTGTGTCATGTGACAACAGAGCAGGAGGAACAAGGTGTTCATTTTAAAGGAGCACTGTTTGTACCGACACAGTCTACACCTACTGATAAAACCAGAGAAAGGCTCTAAATTTAGAAGAGAAAAAGTACAGCACTAGTGAGCAGTACCCACTTGCATTTTTTATCAGAGCAGTAACAGTCACTGATCTCTATAATTCACTCTCCGACCCTCAAACAATTGTTTCTCTGTAGGTGCACAGCCAACCGATAGCAACTTTGCAACATAGCAAAGTTGACAGCTGTGCCATGGCACCACCTATCTGCCAGGCTCTGTGTTGTTTTTTTACTTAAGTGACTATATTGGACAAATGCTGAATTATAACTGTTATAAATGCACTGTCCTTGTACAGCCCGAACAGCTGCTAGACAAACTGCTAGTGACTCAACAAGATTCTGGCAAATTGTCTCAGGTATCTGGAGCCCTGCTGACTGCAGTGCATCCCACAGTTGCTCGACGGGACATGGGGGATTATCCACAGTGCGAACACGACCAACGAGGTGGTCCCACAGATGCTCAATTGGGTTCAAGTCTACGGAATTAGGGGTTCAGAGTAGTACTTGAAAGTAATGCCAATGTGGAACATTTCTAGCCTTTTGATATGTCACATTGTCTTACTGGAAGATCCCATTCGCCCCAGGGAAGACAATCGTGTATGGGTCACATGACATTGTTCTGCAGCCGTCGAAAGTAGGAGGAGGACAAAATGATGTGACTAAGTATTGGGACAGCATTTCTAATTATTACACTCATGTTTCGGACAATGCAACTGATACCTGGAATAAAAAAATATATATGAAGGTAATTAAATGCTTCCAGTTGCACCAGATTAAAAAAAGCCATTTTATGTTCCACCCTGACTTTGGCCTTCTGTTCAAAGCTTAACAAAACTCCAGTGGCCGGCACAAATCTCTGACCTTAGTCCCACTTAACTGTTTTTGAATGTACCAGAACTTCAATTAAGGAATTAAGGCATTTATATTGCTTAGGTCAGGGAACACATTGATTTGGTACAAATTCCTACAGAAGTGCGTCACAGAAAATTCAGATGTATTATAGGCTTAGCTGTTAATTCTGTCATAAGTCAATTTTATGAAATCTCATTAACAATCCTACAATTCGGATGTAAAGCTGTGCTGTCAGTCTTTACTTCACAGAATTCATTATTGAGGCTCTTTCAGATTCATGAATTTCCAATATCGCTGGGCAGGTCAATTCCTGAACAGTTCATTGATTCCCTTTGTCACAGGGTTATAAATTATTCTCACTGTACTTCAGTCAGAGCGGCACTGATACTCTTTTCCGAGACGTCTTACCCTCATTTACATCACACAGGTCATATCCCATCGGCAGAAGAGCCGAGCTTTTAATCACAAAGAGACCTTAGACCAGCAATCAGACTGTCACTGGCTTATTACACACCATTTATCACTCTCATCCCTGTTGGGAACTGCCGTGTTTCTCATTTTTACTACATCCTGCTGTTTACCATCAAGTTGTCGAAGCTTTTTGTACCTTAGTCGCAGAGTCTTATCCTGTCACCCTCGTTACAGATCAATCTGCCTATCATTTCTTTTTATCATCGTCTGTTTATCAGGTTTTATCTTCTCGTTCATCCTGACCATCAATCCACCCTGGCTTTCCTTTGTCTCACAGTAACAGCTCTTATCCTGTTATCCTTGTCATTCGTCAAATCATTGATGCTTTAATTCGCCTCCTTTTATTAGGTCTCATGCTGTCATCTTTGTAACTCCTCAATCTACTTGTTATTTGCTTAGCATATTTTATTGGATCTTCTGCTGCCATATTCATTACTCCTTAATCTCTCCATGCTTGTCTTTACCTGATTTCAAAAGGTATTTTACTGTCAACCTTGCTACTCATCATTTTGCCCATGCTTGCCTTTACCACTCTGTATCAGTTTTTATTCTGTCATGCCCATTACCCATTAGTCTACATATGCTTTTCTTGCCATTGTTAAAGGTATTTTACAATTAACATTAAGAAAGAAGATAAAATGACCTTCCTTTACTAATTCTTCAACCCTTAACCTAGTGAGTTATTCTTTGATGAAGATTTGGCTTCTACATTTAGCAAACACCCTTCTATCAGAACATGCATTAACTCCTTCAGCAGTTTGAGCTACGGCAGCTCATCTGTTGGATCGGACAACATGGACTAGTCTTCTCTCCCCACACTCATCAATGAAACTAGGCTCTCATGATCCTGTCTCTGGTGTACCACTGTTTCTTCCTTGGACCACTTTTGATCGAGACTGGCCACTGTAGACCCCACATAATAGCTGCAGTTTTTGAGCTGCTCTGATCCAGTCATCTAGACATCACTATCTGGCCCTTATCAAACTCGTTGACATTCTTTTCCTATTTGTAACATGAACTTTGAGGATAAAATGTTCACTTGCTTCCTAATATATCCAACCTTCTAACAGGTGTCGTGATAAAAAGATAAATGAAGAGTTTTATTCAATTCACCTGTCAGTGGTCATAATGTTATGTGTAGTCAGTGCATATCAACAACCCAGATGTCATAACTGATGCTTTAATCCATATCCTTCTTATCAGCAACAGTGAATTCTCTAAGCGATAGAATTGATTGGGTATACAGCGTCCTGTTATTATGTGTCTTTTGGTTATATAAAGGTCAATAATTATTCTGGAAGGTGTGGGAAATCCAGAGAAACAGAGCTTCTGGAAGTGTAGGCATATACACACACCCTGGCTCAGGTTCCCTTCAGCTGAAAGTGTGTCGTCCTGCTCTATTTACACACCATCAATTCCATGGAAACTCAGAATCGATTTGGCTGCTTCTTCACACACAACCTTGTCCAGGTGATATATTTTCAATTTTTTCCTGACACACTTTAAAATGCACATTAGCCATGGTTTGCACATCTTACCTGCCGCCCGGACGAGGTAAAGACCTGGGCGATTTGATGTTTTAAAATGTCCTGCACAGGAAAATAAATAATGACGTGATAAGAAAGACCCATTTCAATGAATGTGGAGCTTTCTCTCACATTGATTCTGTTGGCTGGTTGGCTTAACAGACATTGATAGTGAGGATGGAGTTTAATGAAGTGTAGTCAGAGATCTACACATGTACTCAAGGACAAAAGTGGCCATTTATTATTATTTTTATTGTTAGTAAACACATAACTGACCTATAACAACAGAAACAGAAATTTTATAATAATAATAATAATAACATTTATTAATTTAGCACTGATCTTTAGCTTATCTGATAGATTCAGTAAAATGGTGATAGTACAATCATCTCATAGCAAAAAGGTCCTGGGATCCCCAGATGGTTGTTCCAGGTCCTTTCTGTGTGCAGTTTGCATGTTCTCCAAACTTTAGTAGGGCCCTGTTGTTTGCAGACATGGCAATACTGCATTGTAAATCTCCTTTACTTTTCCAATTGGTGTTTCTTTGACATTTCTTTGCCCCCCATTATTAACCTCGGTTACTCTGCAGGCTTTGTATCATCATTACTGGCTCAACAGCTCCATCTACAAGAGGGATGGCACAGTTTGGTGCTACATTATACGTATGCAAATGAAATAATTAGCCTTGGGTCATCATTTGTTTGGGATGAGTAGATCTACACCCAATTTCAACATCTTATTAGTAATCATGTTATGATTTGAAAGACAACATGACGTATTAATGTTCCCTGAGGATATGCTTGCTTTTCACTCATCCAGGCTCCAGGGAAGATGATTTAACTCTGTGTGTGTGAGTGGGTGCCAGCTGAATTTTTCACATTCAATAATGTAATGCATTTCGATGCAGATCAACACACAAACTCTCTCTGTCCCTCACACACTCTCTTTCTCTCCCTCACACACACACACACACACACACAATTTATTTCATCCTTTTGGACCTCTCAAATAAGCTGTAAGAAGAAGAAGATATTCATGTGAGGATAATGTGAAAGCAGCAGTGAATACGCACTCAACCAAAATGATTTTTTTGAGAATGGCAAAGGAAGGTGGTGGTGTTTTTTAAGTACCTAATACATAAATCACTTCATTTTTCTACACAGTTAAAAAACTTGAACACACTTTTTTAGTTCGAAATTATTTCACAAAAATACCTAAGTGGTAGAGGACAGAGTGGAAACCACAGTGTTTAGTTAGTCTTGGGGAATCTGTCTGACCTTTTTAGATGATCATGTGGGATATTAAGATAATGATGCTCAGCAAGAACGCAGCACTGTGTATTAAGAGTGTCTTTCACCTTGTCCTAGAAAATAATCAGTGGTGAGCCCAGAGACTGGGAATGAGAAGCAGATGGGAAATTAAATGAACCGTGAAGGGCAAAAGTATAGTAAATGTCTCGGATACACATGAGCTCACCCAAGAAGCTCTAACCCTCACACAGACTAGAAACATGTAAAGAAAAGTGCACTTAGAAAATGTTGAAAAAACCCCAAAACATTAGTGCCATTCAGGGAGATGGATTCAGGTTGAGCTTTGATATTTCTGCGCTTTCAACACTACTCATGATGATATGATGTTGAACAAAATGTGGTTGACCCTGAAAAATCAGTAATGCACTGTGTTTTTGTTCTTTTTAGGTTGTTTTGTCGAAGTAGGTTTTTGCTTTTCTGTAGTGTGTAATTCTTCAGTACAGCCTGCTGACCAGGATAAATTAAAAACAAAAATTCTTGGCAGATTGTGATCCACATTATTGATTTGGCATAGCTTTAACACAGCATGACACAACCCTCCCTATTTAGCTGGGCTTGGGACTGGCAAGACAATGAAGCATGTGGTTTTAAATGCCTTTCATAAGCACACTTGATGGGTATAAAAGGTGTGGAAGGAACTCTCAATCAATTAGGGGATGAATACATCCTTTATCATGTGCATACACACATGCCAATTGTCATCACTACACTGGTCACTTAATTTCTCAAACTTGATCCCAATTGAGCATCTGTGGGGCCACCTCGTTGGTCGTGTTTGCTCTACGGATCCTCCACCACTCCTCCTCTAGTAGCTGTGGGATGCCTTGCAGTCAACATGGCTCCAGATACATGTGACAACCTAGCAATTATTAGCTGGTGGTCATAATAACGTGACCCAACTGTGTATATGCAACACTTTGTTTCCTCAGGCCCGGTGTTTCATTTAATCTATACGCTATTGTTCGGTAGACCATACCTGCAGAGAGAATTGGTCAGTGATTATCAGAACCAGCTTTTTTACACTATCTTGGCATGAAAAGATAATTAAAACCGCACAGGTATTTTAATTAAATGCCAGCTTAATTAAGATGCCGAATTGCTTTTGAATGGAAAGTAAAATCTGAGTACAAGGCAAAGCAAATGAGTCATCAGGAGGTCTAGACCCTGACACACTTATTAGAAGCTGAAACAGGCTTTGCATATCAATAGGGAGGATAGGTGCCTCTGTTGTGTTCTGTAAACTGCAGTGGGTTTATATTTTAATTGGGTATGCAGTCTGTCTTCTGTAGTGTCATACAGTAAATATGTCTGAAAAATACATTCTTTATAGCATTTGGACTTCTCCAATAAAGGACACCACATCCTCACTTCCAGAGTGCCAAACTGTGACATGATGCCAAAAACCAGAGATGTGCCAAGTATTGCTGTCCCATCTCCCACTTTGTGTTAGTTCAGTTTCATTGCTTTAAGAGCCCAGACTGATCCAAAAACACAACCTGTCAGCAGCACATTTTTCTATTAACCATTGTGTCAGGTTTCTGAGGCTCTGCACATTTCTACCAATACGTGTGAAGTCTGTATGAGTTTATAAATTCAATAACTTCTACTTCTTCAAAAGTCCTCTAGGCATAGTTGGAATCATTTGAAGAAAGCTGGCTATCTGCTGCATAGTGAGCAACCTCCACATCCAGAGCTACATCTACAACAAATGTTACCTCAGGGTGATCATTTTTCAGTGAAGGTTTTAAACAAATTCACAGATGCCTGCTTAGCTCGCTCATGCAGGAATGGTCATAATACTATTGCAGGACAATATCATTTTATCCCAAAATGTGGTTTAGATGAATATATTTGTGGTGTAACGGTATGTGTTGACAAACTATAACCAATACTATAAAAGTATATACATATATACAAAGCACAAAACCTTCCGAACTGTCAAGTTAATTTAATTTTTATTTTTTTATTTTTAAAAATGTAGTACACAGGGAATTGGTTAATGCAATTCCATTCCAAATTAGTAGAATATTAACCATTTTATGTGTTGCTAAATTTTAAACTGAGTGGCTCTTGTACTAGCAAGCCTTCTTTTACTTGTCCAAAACTTTACTAGCTAAACAATAATTACTAAGATATCACTTTAAGAAAGTGGTATTTCTTTTTCTTTTTTAAAGAAAATCATGCTGTATGATTTACAATTAATCAGGACTGGTGTTAAGTGGGAGAAAATACATTATAATTTTTCAACCGTTGATTAGCATTAATAAATTACATTGTCCTTAACTGGTTCAAATTCAGGCTCTGCTGCGTAGCCAATGTCAGAAAAGCATTTGAATATATGTCTAATTAAACTTATGGCATCAATAATTTGTCTGTTTATTAACCACAGAGGTAAAGTTGTGAGCGATGTACAAACAATTTACATTAAGTAGTATTATAACCGATTATTTACAAGCGTATCAGTGTACACAGTGCAGCGTTCACTACCAGCAGCTGACTGATAGTGGGTGCTATAACGTTTCTCAGTATTGTTTCAGTCAAGCAGCGGTTCAGATGATCAGTGTACACATCCACAGTTATAATAAAATGTACATTGCATTCTTTTCTACTGTATTTCGGCTTGAGTCAGTACAGCACATATTTCGGGCGTGGAAGGAAGAGGGGGTGAAAATGTCGCCGTGGGAGGTTTTGCTGAAACGCTCTGATACGATGCTTCGGATCTGATGAAATACAGAGACAATGTAGGAGTGGAGAAATTCCACATACCAGTCCGGAGTCCTACTGAGATCGGCACGACCGGTAAGAACAACTGCTTATACTGCTTATACTTTATACTCAGTGATTAAAACATTTTGCATTCAACAGCTTTTTAAAAAGCTTTTAGTAAAATGTATCAGTTAGATCAACACTTAAGTGCATTCGCGTATCCACACACACATGCTCACGTTTACATCTCTGCACTACGCTGGTTGAGCTTTAGAAGACTTAAAATTATTACAATATTAATTTAAAACTAGATGTATTACATGCATTACAATCCATATGTGTCAAACACAAAGTTAAATGCATGAAATTACCTTAAACAAACGTCTTCACACATAACACATATGAATTGCTCTCATTCATTTCAGTTAATAAACTTATTTATGTGTAAATACACATCATTTATGCAAAGATAGATAATAAGAAGAAAACAAATTGTGTAAACTTGTGTATGACTAGAATTAAATCGAACTGTTTAACTTGGTTATCATAATGTTTTGTTTTTAAGCTTTGAGTAGCCCAAACTAATCCTGTAGAGTTGCAAAGTCTATCATAAAAAATACGTATTTAAAGCAATACATTGATAAACTCTTGGTAAAGGAATTACAGGATGGAATAAAGCATCAGGTGCATTTTAACAGTCCTAACATTTGATTCTAGCAATTTTCCCAGGTACCCTGCCATGTTGTCATCTTTAAAGATATGGTTAAGCCCCATTGGAATGACTGCAATGTAACTAGCATAATATGTACATTACAGCTTAGTCAGGATAGGATTTTTCTCAAAAGGAAATTGAAAACAAATAATGACAAATTTTCCTTTCATTGACTCTCTTTAAAACACTGTATGTGCTTATATTTTATTTATCTCAATAATGAATGGCTTTTTATTTCTGAGGTAGGTTCAAACTATGCCAAATAATGTTGCACATTTTCCATATTGTGTAAAGCAATCTGAAATGAAAAATTAAAACAACTCCCACATTATATAAATAAATGTGTAATACAAGTAAAGTCTGGAAAATCCATTACCTGGCAAACTGGATAATGCCATCAACCAGGCGAGGCGAATAATGCCAGCGTCCTCTACTGTTTAAAATGAATATTGAAGCATTTTGCATTCTCAACCAGTTTGAATAGTTTTAGACATGAATTGATCATTTCAGGGGTGGCACGGCGGCTTGGTGGTTAGCACTTGTTGCCTCACAGCAAGAAGGTGCTGGGTTCGATCCCTGGGTGGGGGTGATCTCGGTCCTCTCTGTGTGGAGATTGCATGCTCTCCGCGTGGGTTTCCTCCGGGTACTCAGGTTTCCTCCCACAGTCCAAAGACATGCTACCAGGTTGATTGGAGACACCGAATTGTCCTGTAGGTACCTGCAGTGGACTGGCGCCCCATCCTGAATGTTACCATGTGCCTTGTGCCCGTTGAAGAGCTGGGATAGGCTCCAGCACCCCT
>JAYDZG010000009.1:18768319-18779726 GCA_034509265.1 Microcambeva bendego | reverse complement strand
AATATTTTTTGAATTGAAGGTTATAGAGTGAAAAAAAAACAGAAATAGAAAATGTGATCAAATATTGTTGTGCTTCTGTTCACTTTAATTTAGGTTTATGATATTTTTAACATTCTGTTTATTCATCCATTCTTATCGTCTTTTCTTGTGTTATTGTGTGTGGTGTTATTATTAGCAGACTTAATGAGCTTGATGAAGTCACTCCTAAGAGCACAGTCCCTAGTGTATATTAAAGGGAGCAAAGATCTAAAGCAAACAACCTTGTAAGGGAATATGTAGGTCTTATTTACCAGATCTATTGTCCAGATGCTTTAGAATATATTGCAGGTTCATATGAAGGCATTGATTATAGACCTGTTAGCTGTACATGAAGACAACAATGGATTTTGCATTGGTCACACACACTGTTGAGTCACACTTAGCTACGTCAGCCTAGAAATGTATAGCATTACAAGATTTCTGAGTTCTACCATTGCCCCCTAAATCCCCAGGCTTGAACCAGAATGGGGATCTGTAGGACCACCTTGATGGTCGTGCTTGCTCTACCACACATTCAGCAGCTGTGGGATTCACTGCAGTCAGTGTGGCTCCAGATACCTTTTACAACCTACCAGGAGCTTATCAAGTCACTCTATGTCTAGCAGCTCACAGCAGGTAATCTGGGAGTTAGCTGGTAGACAAACTGTAATAATGTCACTCAACTGTGTATTTAAGGTGGTTCAATCCAAGTTTTTCCAAATCCATTTAAGATCACCCAGGTTATGCTAACAAATTGGTATGCATGAAATTGATGCTGATATGCCTCGAATACAGTGTGGTGCACTGGGCAGCAGACAGAAGTGTTGCTGCTAAGAAATCATTAAATCCTGCTGCCATACTTAATTTCTCTAGTGTCCTTCTGACCTGATGGAGGAAGACGCAGAAGTCTTTTTCTCTTCAAGAGCTGTTGTTCCTTTTTGGCACTGAACACATTGTGAGAAAATGCTTTTGAATGAATGTCTTCCATGAATAAGAATATTGCATTATTTTATACACATTATTTTTATATACACAATTAGATCGCAAAGAAATTGTTTCTACATATGCGAGCTTGGAAGCACAGGGTCAGCAGAGAGGGTTGGGCTTGCTCGTTGATAGCGTTAAGCTCCACCCACTAATGTACCACAGACCATTTACCACAGTAAATTATGAAATTAAATCAAATATGAAACCAGGAAAAAAATACGATATTTGTACATAAACACATAGATTATATGAACATATTTAATCCTCTCTGCTCTGACAGAGTAAAATGAAGCCTTATTGTTTTCTATCCATCCAAACACTGGGAGACGCCGAGAGTGGGTGCTACTACATGTGCTTTTGAATAGACTATTGATGTTTCAGCCTCTCATGAATTGGATTTACAATGCAAACTGACACCCACATTAAAAAAGCTGAAGAGAAGGTTATTACCAGGAGCACTAGACTAATTTGCCCTTGCTCCTGTAGTATGATGTTGTATTTTATCATTTACTCTTTCTATTAACCATCCCATAATTCCCTGGAGTAAAATGAGTAGATGGTTTTCAGGATCAATTATGTTGTATATACTACAAAAAGAAAAATCTGACAACCAGAAAACATCCTGTTACAAATGAGGATTTTTCTTTTAATATTATTATTCTCAGTACAATAAGATATTTTTTATCTCTGCATGGTTTTCATGGTTTATCCCTTAACACTGCGGGTGCTGGGTTACGTCCAGCTCCTCTGGCACGATGCACTTATCACCCCATAACAGTAATCTAATACAGAAAACGAACAGATAAGAAAGAGATTCATTCTGATTAATGTATGTGGTAACTCATGAACAGGCTTTATTAAATGAGTATGCTGTGTTTGCTTTGGTGTGAGCACTGCAGCTTTTTTTTCTGTGAACGGAGCCAAAGCCAGTGTGGTGCAGCTAAACCTGGAGTCTGGATGATAAATATTTTAGCTGCATCCGGTAAAAGCTTAAAGAACTTTAAAACTGATACACTGCCCCATGCATCATTAATACAACCCTTTTACTGCCTAGCAGTAGTTAAAAAGAGAATAAGTAAATAACTGTGTGCCAGACTGCCTACGTTTCTCTCCTGACAATAAACTCTATAAACACAGGAAGATGTAGTTCAGGTATAGGTGATTTTTAGGGATTGTTAAGTGTCTGTCTTAGTTATTAGAGGTAAAGCTCCCTAACTGAACTGTTTTTGAACGAGAAGTACTTGTACATTGTTAGTTTGTTAGTTCCAGTTCAGGTCACATATGAATATTTTAACCCTTAACCCTCAATTGCTCAAAATTGTGTTCAGTCATAACTGTAAGTTGCTTTGGATAAAAGCATCTGCTAAATACTGAAAATATAAATGTAAGGGAAGTTGAAAAACATGAAACATTTTGGTTGGTTCTTTCTGAATATTGTAATATTCAAAGTATACTGCTACTATAGAATATTACTTGGTGTTATGAGCCAATGACCTTCTCGCCTGTTAACCACTGTTCTTTCCTTGGACCTTCTTTGATAGATACTGACCACTGTACACTGGAATCAGCTCTGACCCACTTGTCTAGCCATCACATCACATTTTTTTGTCTTCTAACATCAAATAAGAGGATAAAATTGAGGATAAAGTTCACTTTGAATGAATTATATATCCCACCCACTAACAGGTGCCATGATGAAGAGACCTCTCATTGGTCATAATGTTATGCCTGGTCGATGTTTATGTAGGCAGCTCACGAATCTTCAACTATTACCATTTTTATTCATTTTAATTTCTGGGGTAGTGAATTTTAATTCTGTTTTGCATTTTTCACTTCATACAACTTTAAAGCCAGGAGAATGATTGCTGCACTGAGTTTTTCTACATTGCTACAAGCAGAAATGCCATTGAACAAAATAGTGCTCATTAATTATGTACCGACTGCTTTACAAATAACCTCCACCTTCATTTATTACCTTAACAGCATTGCTTTAAGTGAAATTGGAAAAGATGTATATTTTTAGATCTGCAGAGAGTAATGTTGCTCAAATATGATGGTTTTGTTGGAACTGTTCCAGCTCTGAATTCATTGTTTTCTCAATGACAGTTTGAACAGAAAAGATAGCTATACACTGTTAATGGAATCACACTAAGTGATAAGTGATTAACAGTAATGTGGAGTGCACTGAGAGGCTGCACATAATTAACAATCATTATTAGGAAAGCTAGAAAAAGGATAGCGGTATCAAAGCAGTTTAGAATAACAACGTAATAAAGCTGGAGCTACAAGCAGTTTTGATCCTTTGGTACTACTGAGATTAAATGAATTAAACATTATGACTGCACAGTAATAATCAACATTATATAATCAGATTGATGAAGGAGACTTGATTGCAGTTGGAATAGAATTGAATGAAAATGAGCTAAATCACACTAGGGTGGCTAAGTGGATAAGTCGGTAGCACTGTAGCCTCATAGCAAGAAGGTCCTGGCTTCGATACCCAGACAAGGTGATCAGGGTTCTTGTGGGTTTCCTCTAGAAGCTTTGGTTTTCTCTCTCAGTCTTAAAACACTCAGTCAGGTTATTTGACAATGACTTGTCCTAGCCACAAGTCTCAAGCCTGGATAAATATAGAGGGTTGTGTCAAGAAGGGGATATGCTTCTTCTTCTTCTTATTATTATTATTGCCATAATTTCCATGATGTTGCCAACTTTGTCCATACATTTTCTGGTTTCAACATGACTGTGCCCTCAAAGTTCCCCTATGTGTGTGTTTGTGTGGGTGTCTGCCTTATGATGTACTGGCAAACAGTCTGTGGTATTATCCACCCTTTGGCCCAATTAATCTGACCCAAAGCGACCCTCATTGGAATAAGAGGTGTGTTTGAAAACGTAGGGAGCTGCTACCTAAGCAGCTGTCTTACTAGTGAGCGTTCTAAGTCATCACCTTATGAGTCAGGTTATTGGAATACACTATGTAGACCGGAATTATATTGCATTTCATTAGCATTAGCATTCTGCCATTCAAAACAATGGGACTAGGTGGCACAAGCATTAGCAGCCCGAATAATGTCTACAGAAAGAACTTAAACTTGAATTTAATTTAATAGGTTCTCGAACACACCCAACTTTTCCATGAAACCGACAATGAATGAATGAATGAATGAAAGTCATAACAGGCTCTACACTGCAAACACACAAATGATTACACACTTGATTACACACAGCTTCCTTAAATAGAAAAGAGTAATGCATGTATATGATGTACAGTAGCAGAAATAATGCTTTTTCCCAGCAGCCTCTAGGTCTCCAGGCTCTTTCACCACTATAATCTGGGTCAAAGTACAACCATTACTAAAGGCCTGAGAGAGAGTACTCAAACATGAATGCTTTCTTACAACTTCTCGTCCTCATTACTCTCTCAGCTGATGGATTTTTCAAAGACTCAGTTCTGATGCGGCCCTTAATGTCAAACCGGCGCCTTCATTCTCATGGTAAGAGCAGGTGTAGCTTTGGATCCTTACTTTGGAACATAATAGACATGTTCTGGGAACAAAAGTCATGAGGGATCGTGGGAATTAGTATTGAAAATCCCCTTCGATTCTTTGTTGCCTTTTTAAGTAAGGTTATATTGATCGAGCATCCTCAATCAGGAGTCTGAAGGCAACGTTTCATCTGACCGCTTCTAACTGACAGCATCTGTACAACTAATCTTATTGCAGATTGGACAGACTGGAGCTTGCGTATCTGTCCAAGTCAATCAACATCAAATGTAGCTTGATTTAAGACCAAACACCTCAGTCATGAGGTGACTAACACGGTCACAAATGCTTCTCAGCATTGTACCTTTGGTTTTCCCTCAATTCTCTCTCTAATCTAGTTGGATCCAATTACCTTGATGACGTTACACTTTTCCTTCACTCTCCAGTGCTGATTGAGGAGAGTGAGAGACACTTTCTTCCTCTATGAGTTGATGTCTATGAGAGTTGATGGTACATTTATACTCTTGTGACCTAATGCTTAACATGGTACCAAAAAATTATACATGGATGGATAACATACAGTGGCAAAAATATTTCACAGCACTTCTTCATATTTCTTTAAAAGCATCAACCACATTAATGGTTTTTAATCCAATCCTTTAAAGCTTGTGGTTGAACAGTACAGTGATGAATGAGGTGGATCTATTTCCTCTTTCCCATTTTCTTTGTGTCCTACGACAATTCAAACCAAGAAAATTAAATTTTGTTTAACTTTATTTTTCTATTTTATTTATAGATTTTCTCTCCTTTTCTCCCAATTTTAGCATGGCCAATTAGTCTTCCACCACTGCAGACTCTGATCAGGTCTAAACATCCATCCATCCATCACCTATCCATCCATCACCTTTCCATCCATCCATCACCTATCCATCCATCCATCCATCCATCACCTATCCATCTATCTGATTCATTATGTTATTGAAAGAGAAATGGCTGGGGGTGGATGAGTCTGGATGCAAAGTAATAAACAGAAAAGGAGTGCATCTCATCTTTTATCATATAACATTGCCTCTTGTTTATTACCAGGGCTGATTAAAGACTCGACCGTATGCACCATTACTTTTCACATCTGTAACATCTGTATTTTACATTCTAGCACTGCTTTACATTCATTTTTAAGTGTAATGTATTTAGCTGATTTTGAAACGAACTTAAAGTGTTTCGGGGGCATATTTTGGGTTTAATCTATAAAAATAGATATTTTTAACAACATCCCAAATTTGCTGCTTTATTTGTTGCTTAATTTAAGATGATGTTCAAGAAAAACAAAACTTCTTTTCCCTCCGCTTGCTGAGTGAGGCACAATAAAAACACTAGGCTGACAGATTGAATGTTTTTTTTCTGGGGAAGTGTAATCAAACTGTCAGCCTTGTTGGTCAATGTGATGTTTAAGATCAATTGTTTCAACCTGCAGCACCTTTGGTTGAGCCGGCTGCACTTTTGTTCTAAACACATATTATTATTATTAGATTAATGACTGTGGATCACTATATGTCTTATTAGCCCAGCTGAATGGCTTAACTTAAACAGAATGAGAATTAAGTCACAAATCGAAATATACATGATTATAATAATAATATTATGATAAAGCACAGATACAGAGCTTTAATGGTCCTGCCCTGTTAGTTCAGTAGTGACACTAAATAAACAAAAACACATGTTATACAATACTTCGATCCTCCCCACCAGCAGGAGTTTTGTTTTATCACCAACTAACTGTCAGGGTTGTAGAGCTGAAATCAGTACCAGCCTTCCTGTGCTTCCAGATATTCTCCGTTTTCTCATTGATTATTCCAGTGCTCGAATGACAAGGATTCAGCAGAACCTCCTGCTATCTGCCTTATCAGCGTACAAGAAGCAAACAAGACCCTCTGGAGGAGCCACTTTTAATGCTGCTGGCACCAGCAGAAGTGAAGCAGCAGCAGAAGAGAAAGAAGAAGAAAAGGGATCTGATGTCAAGATCTACTGCTCATTAAAATGGAATTAATGTGCAATTAAAATAGACAACTGTTCAGATATATCCTAACTGTCAGTCTGTTTGATGTTGACTTTTTACATATAGCAGATAAACGATTTTATAAACGATTGCATACTTTATCTAATCAAGCTACTTGTTAAGATGATATACACTTCTAGTCATGATCAATATCGATTAAGCCCAGAAGACAAAACCAGAATCATTAAAAAAAGGTTTTGAAACCTCAACACAGATCTTAAATATCAGGTTGTACTTTAATAAGTCAGGACTTCCATGTGATGTATTTTCTGCCAATTTTAAGTCTACTGCTGGCCGGCTGTGTGCAGATAATGATGGTCTAAAGGTGAGAATGTTAGAGGGGGTTCCTCATGACTGGTGCATGCACAGTGATACAAGGCATAATGGAGATCGGTGTGTGACTCGCTCTATGTTACAGATCTATACACACAAAGGCAAAACATAATGCCCACCTTCCTAATATTGTGCTGATCCTCCTTTCGATGTCCTATATGCAACAAAAGTGATGCACTGTGTTTTCTGACACCTTCCTATCAGAACCAGAAATAACATCTTCAGCTCCTTCGCTCCCCACATGCATCAATGAGTCTTGGTTACTCATGACCCTGTTGTCGGTTCACTACTGTTCTTTCTTTGGACCACTTCTGATAGATACTGACCTCTACACCCATCAAGAGCTGCAGGTTTGGACATGCTCTGACCCAGTTATCTAGCCATCACAATTTGGCCCTTGTCAAACTCAGTCAAATTCTTACCCTTGCCCATTTTCCTGCTTCTTGCACATCACTTGCATTGCACATGGTTTCCGCTGGTGAACAGCAGTCTTCAAGTTTGTCTACAGATTCTCAACTGGATGAAGGTCTGGGCTTTGACTAGGCCATTCCTATACATTTACACATTTCCCCTTAAAACAAGAGTGTTTCTTTAGCAGTTTGCTTTGGGTCATCGTCCTGTTGGAAGGTGAACCTCCATTCCAGTCTCAAATCACTGATAGTGGAGTCCATAATATACCATCCACTAACACATGCCAGGATAAAGAGATGTAGTTATAATGGCTCTCAGGAGTCAGGAGTTTTTAGGAACAAGAAACTTACCAACCAGCTTTGGAGACTTTATTAAAAGTTTTGCCTTCGTTAAAAGTTTATTAGAGCATTCTGAAATGTGATTCATTATAAATGAGCTGAGAACTTGCTCACTTGCTTATTTTAGGAACTGAACAGCATCATTGTGCTCTGAGGGTTGGCAGCGTTAACCTGTGTGTCTGGCCCAGTTTTCCGGTTGTCGCAGTGTACAAGGTTATAGTGACATTTATTTGTTACTAATTAATCACCTCAGTTCCACTGAAGGCTTTGTATCATCATTAAAATCACCGTCCCATCTACAGAGCTCGGTTTTGTTACAGTACTTCATTACCCGTATGCAAATGAATAACCAACTTAGGTTGTTATTCAGGAAATATTGCTGCCATGTTTACTCTGATGATATTACAGTCTGGAGAATCGATTCAGTGATTTTGGCCTCAATAATGATTATGAAGGAAACAAAGTCAGTTCAAACTGTTTATGCAATATATGCCTACAAAGGTTTGAGATTATTATTATTATCTCTCTCTCTCTCTCTCTCTCTCTCTCTCTCTCTCTCTCTCTCTCTCTCTATATATATATATATATATATATATATATAAACTTCACAGACAGCTAATCTTAAATAACATTGTCTATGTGATACCTTTATCAGTCTGCGCACATTTCAGAGATTTTCTAAAGCCAAATCCAGTTAATCAGCTGATATTTCATTTTGAAGTTCCATTAATAACTTGATCACCTCTCTGGATTTCACAATACCTCAACATGCATCCTCATTCCTCATTTTGTATTTGTAATTATTTCGTTGTTGTTGCCCAGCCACCTTTGAAATGAGCGTTAATTTGATTCTGGTCACTCCTTTAATTAAATAGCAGTTTAATTAAGATGCTGATTTGCTTTTGGATGTGGAGACTAAATCAGAGAACTGAGGAAATTAGTCTCATCAGGAGGTCTTGACTTTGAAACACATATTAGTAACATGAACTAGGCTCTGCATATCAATAAGATAATCAGTGCATGTTACAATATGAATACTGCCATTGTTTTCAAATCAGTTGTGGCAGTATGAGAGCTCCTGCTGGGAGTCACAAACACTGATCATGTGCCAACTATTTGCACCCTGTCTACCAACTTGTGTTAGTTCAGTGAGTCCCTGTCCAAAAACTCACTTTTTGAACCATTTATCTGATCAGAGCAGCGGTGGGATGTGGGTGCTGTCTTTGCTATCCCAGTTTTTTAATAGCCACATGGCACACAGAAACACCTTGGATGACACAGATACACACACCCATTCACACCCAGTCTCCAATTAACCCGGACTGTGTACCGGATGCATTCTCAGTATTCAATGAAAATACTGTTCAAATTTAAGGTACATTACCAGGTGCATCTAAGAATTTGGACAACCCTCTGATAGGATGATGGTGTAATGGATGGTGTGATTTAATACACACCATAAAACATTTTCAAACTCTATAACCTAGTGGTTTCCAACCGGTGGTTCATGACCCCCAACAGGTATTTTCAGGGGTCTGCACAGATTTATAAAATATTTTATTTTAGTGTTATCTATAATATTATTGTTATTCTTTACTAATTGAACAATCATTAAATCATAAAAAGTACTTCATAATATGCCGTATACTCATTGAATTACGAACCTTTGAAGTGTTGGCAGGTTTTTTTGTGCGTTTTGCTTTGTTTTTAAAGGGTTTTTGGGTAAAACCCACTGTTATCTGGTGTCCCTTTTCACTACAGCATTTTCAAACTCCTTTTTGTGCAGGTTTTTTTGAGTATGAATGTTAATACACATAAAATACTCAATTACAGAACACCAGTAAATGTAATTACTTACTTTCCACCTCTGTATAACTAGAGTAAAATATGTGGGTTTGTGTGCATGGTGACTAAATGCAGATAATTCATCCAATCTTCAGATGTTAATTTAGATCTAGCTAATTCAGCGCTAGTTTTAATAAAGGTATAGAATTTACATTTGTCAAATAAACACTGCAATCAATGTATGTGTTTGTGTGTGTGTGTATTTGTGTTGCTTGCTTGTGTTTTGCATTCAGTGCCATGCTTGTGGGTCAATACACATGGATTTTATTTGATTGTGCAAGAGTCCAAAATGCCAGACGAGGTGTTTCCTGTAACGAGTGGTTGATTTAATTCTCAGCACAGCACAGTCTTCAGCAGTGCAATATTACACTTGTTACACATTGATCATTGTGTTACCTGAATGTTATAGCAAAAATGTTGATGCACGATGTATAGAATATCAGATTATTGAGTGATGTGTCTGTGGGTGGATATAAGTGGGTTATATGCTCAGTTTGGGACTTAATGATAATATATTTATACATGAAATACGGTTTGGGTGGGGTGAAAAATAGCAGCTAGACAGGATGAGATTGACTCTTAAGGTCCTAAAGGGTTGTCACATGTATCTGGAGCCATGCTGACTGTAGTGCATCCCACACCCCCTGGAGAGAGCCTAAAGAAGGATCCATAGAGGGAACACAACAACTGAGGTGGTTTTTCATGCTCTTCCGACCAACGTTGGATATTTCTAGTAGTGTAATTATAGACAATCAGACAAGCATTGCCCCAGTGTGATTCCCATACTGTTATTAAAAAGCTGAGTGTAAACCGTCTTTAATTGCACACATGAATAGTAAATGTTTATGTGCACTCGTTAATAATCCATAAAGTCCAAATGGAACGAGTGTTACAGGTCTTAATTACAACTGCAGTCTCAAGAGTGATTTGGGTTTGTAAGGTCACATAATCAACATTAAAGGGCATTTCTGCATCGTATTTGAATTATCCTCCACCTCCCTAAAACATGTCAGAAGGTGAATTCAGTGCATGGCCCAAAAGAAGTGGGATTCGACTTTTAAAGTTCTGTTGAGCACATGCTGATAATTGGCATGGATTATGTAGAAATGTAGAAAGCCGCTGCCATTATACCTGTGATTTTTTTAGCAGACTTTACTAACGTTGCCAATATAGATTTAATATCAAGAATAATATTGTATTATATGCACCTGCATGACCACATGCTGAAAATGGATTATGTGTAAACGCAGAAAACCACTGCCATTATACCTGGCTTGATTAACTTTCATTATAGGATGAGTATGTAGAATATTGGAGTTGCATAGAGAAGGGGAAAGACATTTTCAGATGTGTCTCTTTGTCCAAAGCGCTGATTCGCATTCGTACTTGTCAAAGTGCAGATAGATAAATGAATACGACTGCTATCCATGTGTCAGGGCGAGGCTTAGCTTTGTTCTTCTCAATTGGAGCCGGGGCTAACGTTGGTGGAGAGTGGACAGGAAAAAAATAATAAACACAATAATAATAAAAAAATATGTAGACTATTGTTCTTTACATTCACTTGCAGGGTTCCTTCAGATCGAGGACTTGACCAGCTTGAAATCTGTTACAGTAATGCTACTGTTGTTTGGCGGAGCAGCCGCAACCACACCAGCGTTGAGATTCTAAACATTCTATGTCATGTAATCAACATTTTGAGGAATTTTCTTATCCCTACAACAAGCCAGACCAGTCACCTGGTCACCCTAGCCACTAGTATGAACAAACCAGGAAATTGTAGTGCCCCCAAGCCCGAATAAATAGGAGGGTTGCATTGGGAAAGGTATCTAGCATAATACCTATGCAAAATCAAGAATGCAGACCCCGATCCACTGTGGCGACCCCTAACAAGAGCAGCCGAAAGGATTCATATTACGAATACATGAAAAAAAGCTTAC
>JAYDZG010000009.1:18742300-18755945 GCA_034509265.1 Microcambeva bendego | reverse complement strand
TTCTTCTTCTTTCGGCTGCTCTTATTAGGAGTTGCCACAGTAGATCATGATCTGCATCATTGATCTGGCATACCTATAGGAACATTCATTGTCTCTGACTGACCTGTCTGCATCTTTTTGTACAGTGGGTGGTGAAGGATTGGGCAAACATATAAAGAAGTGGAGTTTATGAAGTCCTTGTAAAAATATAATCATCTTTTTACTATTCAGTGTAATACTGTTCTTTCAAAAAATAAAGGTTTATTAAACATTCACGGTAAAGCAGAAAGTCCTTTCCAGCTGTCTATTGTAAATCTGTAAATCCTTAAACAATTGTCTTTTTTTCCAGGCTCTACAGTACTCACTACGGCCCCTTTTTTCTTCCTAAATTAAAGCTGTGATTTAGTCAGAGAATTTGCCCAGCAGTGGGATGAAATCATTATTCCTCACCTTTCGGCTGCTTGTGGAGCGCTTCAGTAAAACACGCCGAGCAGAAAATACTGGAGCTTTTCATGAATAAACTCTGCAGAGCAAATTTAACCGAACGGAGTGGATATGCCACAGACTAACCTTAACAAATTACATTGACATTCAAATATGTGTGGGAAGATCTGAAGACCTGAACAGTGTGGTTCCTCTGCTGATGCTTCTGAACTGTCTCACCTGCTAAGATAATTGCAGCAAAGCATTTGATGGGTTGAAGCTGAAAGAAAGCTTGAACAACAGAGGTCGTCATAATGATATTAGTCTAGTGTTTCGGAAAAAGAAAACAGATTTTTACTTTTTTGACATTTTGGCAGAGACTTACAGTACTGTGGCAGGATAATGTCTAAGAAATTGAGGGTTCGGGGCTTTACTCTATGACCCAACACTGACAACTTGGCATTATTGTGGCTTGAACCAGCAACCTTTTGATTACTAGTCTAGTATCCTCACCACTAGGTTACATGTTTCATTTTGTTACAACTGATTTTACTTTCTGATTTGTAGGAGAATATGTTATTTTGATTATTAAAACAAACAGTAACATTAAACTTATTTACATACTACTATTAGTTTTACTGGAAACAGGGTTTGTACAAAAGCACACACATAATAAAAACATTCACAGTACTTGTTCCGAGTCTCAGTATGCCAAGTTAAGCTAAATTGGCCACAGTCGCAGTAAGCCAGTATTTTTTCTGACCTTTGGCAATGATTGGACATTGACCTCTGGAGAACAGCTGTTTCACCATGCCAGGCTGCTGAATGAATCTTCCTGACCTGTATTTCTGGTCCAGCAGATTATCCACCTGAGCTCCGGCTCTGTCACCGAATGAAAAGCACAGTGCTGCTCTCCCGTGAGCTTATCCAAGGGGACTGATTGTTTAAACGTACTGATCTCAGCAGAAGCATTGAGTTGTTGGGTTTTTTTTCTGACTGGTAAAACTGTCTATTGTGAAAGTAGATTTATACAATAGTTCTAGGTTGGTATTTCAGTTTTAACACAGTCACTAGTAGGTTTTCCACGTATATTTACATTTTCAGTATTTAGCAGACGCTTTTATCCAAAGCAACTTACATTACAGTATACAGTCTGAACAATTAAGGGTTAAGGGGCCTGCTGAAGGGCCCAATGAAAGGAACTCAGCAGTGGAAAGGCTTGAACCGGCGTCCTTTGGATTACCAGTGAAGTACCTTAACCACTGGGCTACAGCTGACCCCCATATAATACATAACATATATGAAATAAGCTTTATGTTTTACCTTAATATTAAATATATATATATATATCTTGTTTAATTACTTGAAATATATATATTCATCTATAATCAATACTGTCACACTCCTTCAACACGTGTGCAGTAGCCAAATGTATTTTAGTCATGGAGTGAGTTCATATGCATATCAGCTTTAAGCACAGAGAGCTCACCCTGTTCACATTATTTCTCTATTCTGTGCAGACACCATCAATCAGCCTGCAGAGGTCGTAATTCTTCAGTTATGAGGAGTTCCTATTCGGCTTCCACCCTGAACAACAGCCCTTTATTCCTGTAAGCATCATTCAGATGGGTTCGAACTGTCAGCTCTGTTGTGCTAGTGTGTTTTACCTCTGAGCCACATAATGTATGCCTTAGTGTGAGCCCTAATGTGTCTTTTAAATCCACTGAAATAAAACATATTAAGCATTATGTACAAATACTGGGCCTCATTCATGAAACCTTCATAAAAAATGAGCTGTTGGTAAATTTGGGGTAAAATGGACCTCCCCGAAAACCTTCTACCAGATTCAGGAATACTTCATAAACAGCAGATTTAGCATATAATTATCATACTGCACACCCATGAATGACAAATACCACCATATAAGGAAGCCCACAGACAGAAACAACAGCAGATTTCTTTCAAACTTTCACTGAAGAAGCAAAAGAAAAAAAACCTCTTCTGATGCTGAATTTAACATTTTGTTGAATGAAGTTCATTCAAATCGACACCTTTTATTTTCTAGTCTTCACAGTGGCTTTTCTGGGCTGAAAAAGAAAAGTGCTTGGCAGCAAATGACATGTGCTGTAAATGCAGTGTAATGCATTTCAAAGCTAGCTCTAAAACGTTGTAGAAAAGCAAAAGTGTGTCTCGGTAAATGAAAACGACTAACCAGTTAATAAATCTGCATGATCTTTAAAGAACAGTTCTCTGTGCAGAACTATTTAGGCTTAATCTAGCGGCAGCACAAGATCAGACATTTCCACCATCGTTACGGACTCTAAGCTCTTTTATACTGAAATAGTCAACAATAAATAAGAAATTAATTGACCACAGGTGTTTAAATAATGTATAAAAAATTATCAGTACAATCTGTTGGAAGTTTCTTTGAATGACAGATTGAACTAGGAAGTGCTTGATTTTATACTGTAATGCATTATTTCATATTTTATTATTTTATTATTTAATGTCATTCCGACTTAACACATACACACGGTCAAGGGCAGGTGCACGTTTTGTTCAAATTTGAAGGATTTATGCACAAATTTATTCTGCTCGCGTTTCACGAATATGTATTCTTTAAACGTATATTGTCATTTTTTTTAATACTGAATTCAGTGTATTAGTACTTTTATATATAGTATATATACTGTGTGTTAACTGCATCTAAATGTTTTTGCTGTTCAGACTGTTTAATCACAATTAATGTAAAACAGGATTAAAAGGAGGAGAAACATGGGAGTGAAAGTCTTCAACAGCCCAACCAGCTAAACGCAATCAAGTCAATCCCTGAAGCACAGCGGTAAATATGTTGGCTGCCCACAAAACGATCTTGTTTAATTACTTGAAATCTGTTTTCTTCACTCGTACAGAGCCTGAACCACCACTGCCTAACTACTACTGGCAAGCCCTTGAAAAGATTAGGGGTAAAAGGGTATGGAGTCACTGGGCTGATGTGAAGTGTGTCTGTGTGTGTGTGCTGTTTTTCTCTTCTTCTTTCAAGTGCTCATGTTAGGGGTTGCCTATGTTAGGGGGTGCTATATATTTCATATAGCACTAGTGCTTTATGTTATACTGTAGATTCACATTGTTAATTTGTAGTTCTTTAGCCACAGCATTGCATTGTTCATACTTGGGGTCTCCACTTGTCTTGTCAATGGTGAGATATCACCTGCCCTGTTTAATTTAGTTATTTAAAACTTGTATTTTGTACTTTCAGGTTACACAATTTGTTAGTCAACACAGTGACAAATCCTCCTACATTGTGGCTTTTTCATCAGAGTTGAAGGCCATGGTGAAGTGGCTCTTGCAGGCAGAGGGTGTAAGGCAGAGAAAAAGCACCAGTTTCTCTTGGGAAGATTGAGACCTTTAAGCAGGGTGACTGACAGTCCAGCACTCAGATGGAATTGAAAAGTGATGTAGTTCTTTTGTGATGATGGTGCTCAGGATTATATGGTGGCGGGGCTGATTTCTGTCAAGTCTTTCAGTGCATTTCGACTCAGAGAGAAAAGACAGCTGGAACTAATTCCTAGAAATGAAAATAAAGTAAAACCTGTTGTGTCAGAGTTTTTGCACTGATTAGAGTTATTCTTGGATTATAAAGCAGAAAAAAAATATGAACATGCAAAGCCTTAGTTTTTCATTCTTGAAAACCATGACAACATGACTTAATTGTCTTCCTGACCTTACACTGTCGAGACACATTATTATGACAGTGTGCAGCACAAACAGCAGCCAGACAGGCTGGGACTGACTCAGTAAGGATCTGGTACGTACGTATCTGGAGCCATGCTGACTGAAGTGCATCCTACAGCTGTTGGAAGGGGTATTGGGGATTATCCATGGAACAAACAAGATGGTCAAGGTCCTCCTACAGATGCTCAATTATGTTGAACCCTGGGAATTAGGGGGCAAGGGTGGTTCTTGAAAATGTTGGTCATGATCTAACCAGATAACACAGATAAGATTGATAAGTTAGTAGGTAGAACACTTTATTGATCCAGAGGGAATTGTTTGCTTGTCTTGCTGGGAGATCCCATCCTAACCAGGGAAGAGTATCATGTATGGGTATATGTTATCTGCAAGGATGAATTTCACACCCTATACACCACCCAAAGCCAGCTCACGAATTGTGATTCCTACATGAGCAACGCAAAATGGTCAAAATATCGTGATTTAATAGTATATCACCAGACATGACTTTTATACTGCCATCTTCTTTAAATAAATGAGCATTGAAGAGCACTGAAGAGCAAAGACAAGAAGTACTAAAGCTGACCTTAGACAGTCTTCATGGAAATGAGACCGAAAAGTCACCAACAGCAAACCCAGAAATTACGAAGATGACATGATTGGTTTAAATTCACTGTAATTTGAGACTGGACTGTGATTGAATTGAATTGCTTTGACCCTTTGTAAAAATAGCCGGACCAACAATCAGCGCCAGACGATGTCTGGCTTTTTTATTTTAACCCTTCACGTTCAAACATAAACTGAACGAAAACAGAATAAAGCTTTTAACTCAGCCGCATGGAACAGACTTGGAATGAGATATAACAGGGGTGAATAACTTTACCTAGGAGAACGTCAGCATTATGCTAGCCCTCAAAGGGCCGATTGTAACATATCTTGCGGTGATCACGGCATTTGATTCTTGGACAATTTGTTGTTTTTCTTTCAGGCTCAGTTATGAGTTTGGTGTGAAAATGCCAAATTTATACTGGATATTTATAATGTGTACCTACATTTATATTGCCCTCCTTTACCACAGACACTGCTTCAGAACACAAAAAATGAACAATTTTCTCTTCTTAAAGAACAAACTGATATCCGCGTTCCCATCTTTCATTCAATTCCCTTTCCTCTTCTTGTACATTTTGGGATTATTTGTAAGCATTTCTCAAAATCACTTTAAAAAAACCCTCAGTTTAGTAATGTAAAAACACGCCATCTAGTGGGGGGTTGAAGTCCTTTTTCTTTGCTTTGTTTATGTGTGATTTTACAGCATATTGTAAAACAATTACACGTCTTTTAATGCCGGATTTGGCCCATGTGTTCGACACATTAGTTGAGGCTTTGTTCTTTCCTTTTTTGAGTACAAATTGCCCCTTCAGTCTTGTATTGTGAGAGCTGTGGTTGTTGTTCTAACCAAAAGATCCCATGGTTGTCACATACATGGTCAGGTATTCCGAAACTTCTGGATATAAAATGGGACATGAAGATGAAATGATTTACACAGACTGGATGGCACACAATCCTACCTGTGTTAGAAAACACCACACAAACAAATTTATCTTCAGCTTTCCGGCAATATTATATTTCTGCAACCTTACGGCCACTGAGCTCTCCGAATTCAATAACAGAAAATTGATGATATGCTTTACAGAGCACAGATGCACCAAAGTGTTTTGTGTTCCTCTTCTCATCAACTAGAATGAACAAATAACAGTGCCATGTGGATATATGAGCCTTTTCTTCATATAAATAACTGATTATCATTTTTCCTTCTTGTTAAAAACTCTAAATGCTGAGTAAGCTTTTGCTGTTTATAGTATTGACTTCATAGATTTCATATCACGACATATTGTAGTTGTAGTGTTCCGAAGCATAACAACGTACACCTTCTAAAAATAATCTAGATATTCTTGATTGGTCTGTGTCCTTTCTGTAGGAAGTTTGCATGTTCTCTTCGTGTCTGCATGAGTGTTCCAAAACATCCAGTTGGATTCATTGGTGACTGAATTGTCATATAGGTGAATGGGTGTGTATGTATGTGCACTGTAACAACATGTCCAGGGTGTTTCTGCATGCTTGCACACATAGAAAATGTAGGATAAGCTCCAGAACAACATTGAACCTTTTTCCTTGGCCTCGTTATTGATTCATTATTGAATTTTCAGTTCCGATTAGATTTGACTTAATTCTATTTATGTTGAGGTAAAACAAGGTGCATTAAGTACATTCAGTCCGCAATGAGTCAGACACTGATGAGAGTCTCAGTTCTCCCTCTTTGATTGGTAGTTATTGAAATAAAACCACCACCCACCTGCTCCACATTCACCACTGCAGAGCAATAACCAGAAATGGCAGCAAATCTAATGAACCTCATATTTCATTTTAATTATAAATTTGGTAATGCAGGCGTGTGTGTATTGTTTTGAACTGATTTAATAATGCACGTTGGTGTTGTATCTGCTGCCTTTCACCACACCGCTTTACAATGACGGGTAATTAGCGCATTTGTAAGTATTCAGATTTATGGCGGTGGTGTGTGTTCCGAGTGTACGATGACAAAAAGAAAATGATGAAATGACATCAAAGGCAAGACTAAATTAGGCATGTATGACAGATGAAGCAGAGAATTGGGTGTATGTGTCCAGTTTTTTTATATTATAATATGAATAAATAATATTATAATTGTATATAAAAATTACAATAAGTAATATGCAGAATTTACTGAACATAATTGCTTAAACAACAGTTAAACTGTTTTTAGCTCTTATTAAAGTTTTGGGCGTGACTGCACTGCATTGTGGGAATCATCATGGGCTTCCATGGCCAATGACGTAAGCAAGGGGACGTCAGCTTACCTTCGATCACAATATGCAATTATTTGGGTGTTTTAGAGAGCTGAATTTATTGATGAAAGAAAGTTAATTATTAACACCATGACCACCTTTGTAATATTGTGTTGGTCTCCCTTTTGCTGCCTGATTTTAAACAAACTATGCAGCATTGTCTATTGTTACACCTTTCTGACACTTCTTCAGCAATTCTTGTACACTAGCTTGTATGTTGCGGGATGGCCCTGTGTGCCATTTGACTTCTTTGGACCACTTTTGTTTGATCCTGAGCACTGCAGACTGGGAACACCCCACAAGAGCTGCAGTTTTGTGGATGCTCTGACCTAGCAATCTCAATCTTATTTTTCCAGCTTCTAAAGTAAATTTTGAGGATAAAATGTTTACTTCCAAAAATGTGTGGCCAATCTGGCAACCCTGGCCGGATAAAAAGATGTTGGTTAAGCATGTTTTCATGCGTGATGCGTAAATCAGAAGACAATATTACGTTTAATAACTTTTTAATATTACTTCTAAGTAGGAACAAATCATTGCTTGTAAATTTAAATTGCCTATAATATCATGAACATGTACACCAATCGAGAATTCCTATCAATATTTTTCTGATAATTATTTTATTTAAATAATCTGCTTTCTGTCAAGCTTACTATTAGTTCTGTTAGAGTTTAATATTTGTTTTGAATTAAATAATTGTATTTTTAGTTGTATTAGACCTCAGATGAGATTAGATAAAACTTTATTGATCCCGAGGGAAATTGCAGGCTTAAGAAGAAAATAAGAAGCTAAACGATTTAAAAAAGAAAACCTTCTGATGTAGTTGTCGCAGGGGTTGCAGCCACAGAAAAAAGGAGTCAAAACCTGGAAAAGGTTGGGAAACTGTGATATACACAGGCTAGTAAAACCCTAGTAGATATTTATTTTTCCCACATTCAGTGTCAGCTTTAAAGATCTTACTCCTTATATTGTAGCTTCTTTTAATCAGTTAGTTAACAGCAATGTGAAATGCAATGAAAAGCTGTTCTTGGTTAAGAGTCTGTAACAACAAAGGAATCAAGAGAAAAGGATGCCTGTTCATATGTACAAAAGGAAGTTAATTAAATGTCCATGTAATCACCTGTATTACTGCTCTTCCATTTATCAGATGACAGATTTAAGTGAAAATGATCCAGTGATTGGATTGGTTTTGTTTTGTGTAACAGACACCGGTGGTTATTAATGCTGTGCGAATGGCTGCTGTTGAAAATGTTAACGATTAAACTTATACACTTGTGATCATTTTATATGTACTAGGAGTGCACATAAGATGAGAAAGCCCATTTATTCTGGTCTGTGTTAGAGCTGGAGTGTTGTATAATGGTGTATTTTTATTAAGTATTTTATGGGTTGCATTAATTTTAATAGGCTGTTAGGCTGGAAAACGTCCCTTACATTACTCTCGCAGAACAAAATAAAGCTATCCTTAATAAATCCTAGTGAGTCGTTTGTATGATGCTGCTGATGTGTTCATTGTGAATGAGTCTTTAATTGAATGTGAGTGGTGTGTTGGAGAGAAAGACAGAAGAGGAATTGCTCTGTGGAGGCTTTGTTGAGGCTCAGGACTTCAGACTCACTAAAGAATTCATGCTGTAGTGTTTTTTCATGTTACTAATCTATCACCAGATGCTATGCCTGCGCTGTAGCTATTTTCTTATTCCCCAACTTGCATCTCCTTGGCTTTTTTCCTCCACAGCTTTGAGGGAAATGAGATTTCTCTTTCTCTTTATTCTCATATTTATGAGTAAGACCTAAAATCATTGCTGTTTTTAAGATGATGGTTTATACTCTGGATAGAAATGAAATGTTTGTGTTGCCTAGCTGAGCTTGGATACCAGAAAATAAAGGATCGAGGGTCATGAATAAGAATGATGTGGTTGGGTTTTGTCAACTTTATGTTTAAAAAAGTATCTAAAAGAATACTTGAAATGAGAATCCTTTTGGCTGCCCCATTAGGGATCGCGACAGCGGATTGTGGTCCATATTATTGGTATCTGCACCAGTAATTCAGAGTAATTAGGATTTTATTCTTCTTGGTGTACCAACCTTGTAATGTACATTATTTTTTTTAGTTTGTGGAAAGGTAAATTGGAAAATTCAGTGATATAAAGCAAGTGCAGGTTGCCGGATTAATGAATGATTGGTACATAGCTGTTTATCAGTGTAGTGCAGCTCAGCCAGGGAAAATAATTGTAACACATACAGCAAGATCAAACAGAGCTGAAATACTTTTCTAACATGCTTATTAATAACTTTTTGTTATTTATTTATTTATCCATTCATTTATTTATTCATTTGACCATTTGGAGTGGTTAAATGACACTATTTTACCTTAACTAAGTATAAGGTAATTAGTAGGTTGACCGTTCAAGCCCCACTGCCACTGTTGAACCGTAGAACAAGGCCCTTAACCCTCAATTGCTTAAGATTGTATGCTAGAGATGTAATAATGCAACATAAGACAGTTAAGACTCGATTCATGTAGGGCATGTGATTTGAATCAGTGATTAATACGATGAATCAATATTCACTTCAAATATAATACACACACAGTCATGGAAAAAAGACCTCTTAAAATGATCTGTTTTTTTAGATTTACAATTTCTGATTAAGTATTTGAACAAAATGAGTAGTATTGTTATATTCTATTAGAATTATTATTCTACTTTATAGAAAAAAACAACACTGCTACGTGTGGTCAAACACACACCAAAAAATTAAAGAATAAAGTAAGGAAAAATAATAAAAGCAAACTTTCTCATAATTTGTCTTCAATTTAATTTTGGGATTTTTTTATCGTGTACCCACTATCGTGAAGCATATTGTATTGTGGGTAGAGTGTATCGTATGCTGTCATAATTGTAAGTATGTACATGCTCTGTGATTAATAAAAGGTTCTTGATAAACAGTTACTATAGAAAACAAATATACTGAAAGTCTTTTAAAGGTTATTGCGTAATCAGACATCACAAAGAGACACCAGAGGAATGCTTAAGGCACCGAAGGGAGCTTTATTCACTAATTTCCTAACATAAAAATAAATACACCCCACAGAATAACATCCTTTGCTGTTACTTTCCCATCTGTTTTAGACTTTCTTGACTGTTAAAGCATCAAAGTAAATGCCTACAGGAAAATTGCAGAACTATTTCACCCCCAGCACTGCATAGATTTATTTAACACTTGTCTCTGTCAGTTGTTTGCTGAATAATCTTAAGTAATGTACATTACTGTTATTTAAAGAAATCTCAGCTGTCTCACCATTCCTTAATGGACAATCTGAGTGGCAGCTCTGAATTTTAAACACACTGCTCATTATTCATTCTTACATCGTCAGGGGTCTGAGTTCTTGTCAGTACTAAAAGGACTAGAGAGAGACCTCGACCCTCTTTAAATTAGAAAGAGGTCATTGGCAGCTCATTCCAATTCAGGTTACTTTACAAAGAATTAAAAATGAAAAAAAAATGTTTGAAAACATGGATGGTCTCATATGTTCAATTGTGTTCAAATCAGAGGAATTAGGGGGTGGGGAATACTTGGAAGTCTTGGTCATGGTTTGCCTACAAATGTTGGACAGTTTTGCAGTGTGTCATTGTCACTTCGTCTTGCTGGATGATCCTATCCACCCAAGCAATCGAAGACAGCCAGCATATATGGGTGTCATGATCTGCAAGGGTGGATTACACCCAAATGCCTTCTACATCTTATATACCGACCAGGATTTCATGAGATACACACAACAGCCATTGAAAGTAATAACTAGGGAGGGTTGTGTCCAAATCAATAATAAACTAGGCCAAATCAATAATGTGAATCACGATAAACTGTGGTGACCCTAACATGAGCAGCCGAAAGACTTCACATATATCTTGAATAGCGACTTTGAGTCATTCACATTGTATTATTGTTGTGTTTGTGTCTTGATATGGCTTCTGTATTAATCCTTACACTAACACAATGACTAACAAGAACCAGACAAGGATGTAACATAGTTTTTTACTGAATCTCATCCACATCTACACATTCAACTCAGAGTCAATCTATGAGAGAGGCAATTATTTTCAATGTAAAAGTCTCAAAATCCATAGGAAACATGAATGCAAAAAATATTTCTTATTATTAACAGACAGAAAAAGGGAAAAAAAGGTTTCCTGTGTGTTTAAGAATAATTTTGCTTGCCTGCAACAGAGTTATAGCACCAACATTAGCAAACTTTTGAATCATTTATGAACTCGGCCAACTTAGCATCTGTTTAAATAAAACTAGCCATTTAGGAAACTCAACCCTCAAGCTATTGTTATAGATGTTGTATCTGGAGAAGAACCCATTTAAACATGAACAAATGATCTAAAACGAAAAGAAACAATGCTTACTTTTTTCATAATTACATGTAATGCTTCATGAAATATTGAGAGCTTGGTTCCTTGTAATAGAACAATGCATTATGTATTAGTAACAATAGACTACTGCTTAAAAGTAAGTCGTTAGCATTCTCTGATTCATGAGGAAGATTAAAAATTGTTGAAAGGGATCTCAGTGCACCCGTTAAGTTCAAAGTGAAATGCTTATCCCCTCAAATACATCATTAATGTTACACATTTCTGAATCAAGGTATTATTCGTTATATATCAAATGTCAAACACTATTAATAGATAGATACACATTCAAGTATTAAAATGTCATCTACTGTTTTATAATAGTTTTTATTATTATATTACTATATTATATTTAATATAAAATGGCATCTGTGTGGGTTTCTTCCAGGAGCTCAGGTATCCTAAAACCGTGTATTCAGGTTAATTGGAGACACAGAATTGCTCTAAAGATGCCTGGCCAGAAAGATACCAGTACCAGTAACAATAAATAGAATAGGATATATAGAAATGATTTTTTATGAATATTGATTTCAGAAAAAATGAATTTCAGCAAGATCAGAAAAGTTCAGCAATGTTTTTATTTTGTGAAAATCATAACTTATTCTGATGTCAAAATGTGTACCATGGGTTGCTGACATTATGATAAATAAAATAACAAAATGTGGTGTTTCTGTCATATTCAATCATTGAGATCTGGCTTTTTAAAATGTTTGTAGTTGGAAGCATCATGTCTCTGCATTGGGAAATAATACAAACATAAAAATAGCACAACTGTTTATATATTGTGTTCAGAAAAAAATGTGGTGTTAATTTCATAGAAATCGAAAGGGTACCTGCTCTTATCTTCTTAAAATTTAAGTGACACTGTGACAAGAAAAATATTTAAAAAATGGTGTTCCTGTCATATTCCATCACTGAGATCTTGCCTTATTAATTCAGTTCATTTTCTTAAACCACTTCTCCTAATTAGGGTAGGGTAGGGGTGCTGGAGCCTATCCCAGCTCTTTGCCTTTTTAATTAATCTCTGGAAATTGTGGCATATGGAAGAATCATATCTCCACTTTGGAAAATGGTACAAAAGTAAAATTGGCACCACTGTCCACATCTTGAAGAAAAGTAAGGGAGGTCAGAAAAAAAACAGAAACATAATTACTCCATACTTATTACATTAACATAGATTTGGACAACTCTACCATCCTGACCAGAAATGGGAACAAATTGTTGGCCAGTCAAGACTAATGACAGAAGGCATGCCTATACACAAATATAATACATGCGCATACTGTATATAAAATCGTTATAAACATTCATGGAAAACAGTGACAACTTAAAAATGATGTTTCTCTAGTTTTACAGTTTATGTATATGTGTAATGAGCCGTGATTATTATAGAGAAACTGATCATTCTGAAGTGGTCAAACAGATCAAACAGAAGAGCTCAGTCCAGTCCAGGTTTGGACCTCATGGTTTTAAATATCCTAATTGTTTAAATCACGTCTACTTCCGTGCATGAACAGACTGTGCGGACAGCTCATAGTTAATATGATTTGGTGTTGTTTTTCACCATGTCTACTCGTTTTTATGACACCTTGATGGACAGTTTATTGTTTTCTGTAACATTCTGAGTTTGTAAGATAGCCTAGTGGTGTGATGCAATGTAAGAATTGCTGACGAAGCTTTGCTAAACCTGCTACATCTACAGTTTTCAGCAAACTGTACAGGATGAATGGGAGAGAGAAGAAGGCCCAGACAGAAGGAATGGATGCTAGATAAATGGGTTATAACAAATCAATAGGAGGGCAGTACAGGGTGAATTAGTGAGAGATGGGAGGCCTTCTTTTAATGAATGGGTGATATGAACCGAGAGATAAATAGCAGGTTGACGGCTCGCCTACAGATCGCTAAAATAGGGCCCTGTGTGTTCATATATTCCATAGCATATGTAACAGCTCAGGTGTTAGGGTACTTAATTCGTAAAGTGAAGGTTGCCAATTCAAGCTCCTCCACCAAAAGTTAACACTATTGGGCCGCTCAAAATGTAGTGTTTGGAAAAAACTGCCATAAATGTAATTCGAGCAGTTGTAACCTAGTGGTTAAGGTATTGGACTAGTATTTGAAAGGTCACTTGTTCAAGCCCACGACTGCCAGGTTGTCACTGATGGACACTTTGAGCAAGACACTTAACCCTCAATTGCTTAGAAAGTAAGCTACAGT
>JAYDZG010000009.1:18721548-18732729 GCA_034509265.1 Microcambeva bendego | reverse complement strand
TGAATACAGATTGAAGAACCATACTGAATAAAAACCCTTGGCTGTCTCTGACCGTTATTACTAGTTACCTATACAGAAATTTGGCATTTCCCAAACCCATGTTTTTACAACTCCTCCTTTTCCCTATTTTGCATCTTCGTTGACTGTAGTTTGATTCTGCACTTATTCCCAGTTGCTGACTGGTCCGGATATTTAGCATGCTAAATATCCTTCAAATATTTAATTTTGGAAAAACTATGAATAATATATGATGAGGTATTAAATTATCCTGAAAGCTTTGATGCTCGTGACTGTTAGAATTCTAAGAGAAAATATTCCTAACAATACAAATCCAAAAATCAAAATCAAAATTCAAGACTCTGATTGCATAATCTTTTATCAACTATTAAGGATTCAAATGGTTTTACATTAGTAAACTCACCACTCTATCGCTTTGAGAACACCACCCCTATGACACATACATTATATTACAGATTCTTTATTTTATTGATTTTTATTGACTTGCTATTGATCTTTGTTTCTTGTTCACTAAGGTCATACACGTTTGTCTCTTAAATAGTGGTCGAGACCTTTTTACTCTCTCATCTGTGCCCCCACCCCCAACCCTGATCGAGAAGGCTGAGACTGTCACGCTTCCCCGCCGATGAGTGCAAAGCTAATCGCTTCTTTTTACCTGCAGGGGACAGGGGCTCACAGTGCTGTAAGTTGTTTATCGCTGTGGAAGGGTCTAGTACTTTATTGATGGTGTGCCTATGGGTGCATGTCAAATCGTCAAAATATTAGCTCAATAATGGCTGAGGGGACCCATTAATCTTATATTCTTGCAAGACTATGTTGTCAAATCTATCGCCTAATTACAGGCTACTAAGCAACTATAAGTAATTTAGGGCTAAAAAATATAAAGACAAAAGGTTAGGAAGTAGGGATATTTTTTTTGTGTGTGCACTGGGACCCATGAGCTCTTAGTTGGGACCTAGTGGGAAGATCTTTGGGCTATCAAGCAGACATTGGCAGTTCCGAACCAAACTTTTGGGTCCATGGGCAAGACCCTTAACCCTGTCATTATGATTCATCAAATGTTAATCTGGGTATTCCAGTCCAAAACTACAGCTATGTGCATATTGATTTTCAGCCATCTGTGCACAAGTTTTCCTTGAAAAATGAGCCAAAGATGCAGATGACCAACATGAAAAGAGAAACTGGAAAAGTTGGCCTCAGTGTCATCGCAGAGAAGTCAAAGATCATGCACATCAGCACCACAGCCCCAAGACTGAATATCCACTGGGACACAAAAGCTGGAGAGTGTAGAAATGCCAATAAACATCAACAATAAGTGCAGTAAACATCAATAATAAGCTTGACATCTTTCAGCAGAGGTGCCTTTGCAGAATCCTAAAGATCTGTTATATTGACCACATTACTAACAAGGAAGTGCTCCAAAGGAGTGGCCCGGTCAAACTCCATAACACCATCGCAATCCATTATCCTCTAAAGAAAACAATACGCCTTACAAATTTTACAGGCCTGAACAATCTTTCACTTCAGAAAACTGAGAGAAGGATTTACTTGGCTTTGTCCGAGATGAGTTCTTCGTGACGATACCAGTATCTACAAAGATCTCTTGTGTGTTTTACCGGCAATCATCACCTTCAGTCAACCGGGAAAATAAATTCATTTCTTCTTCCTGTTCAGACCATGTTGAGAGAAAAATGTAGTAGTAATTCCTGCTTGAGAGTACACCAATCCCGCAACAGCTTTGAAATGAACAGTTGGACATGATACTCAAATGAAGATGCAGAAGTGTGAGCATTCGTTCCTCGTCCAGGGCTGGTGGCAGGGACATTGGTGGAACGATGATTGCTTTGGCCACTTCTGTAATGGAAATTGTACACCGAGCAATACTCATATTTAATAAAAACAACTTTCCATGGCCGAGGCATGACAAATACTGAGTGCTTTTATCTGTCAACAAGATTCATTACGATTCTCCAAGCATTTCATCCAAGGTCAGATTTGACTGATAAATGTGACAATACTGACATTATCCTATCACAAATACGAAGCATCATTACTCTAACTGTACATTTTATGCTGAATACAGAATGATAAAGCATTTATGGAAAGGGTGTTGGTGCCTCTGGCGTAGAAGGTGAGGCACTTGAATTCATAACATGGTTCAGATTTTGGGAGTGGGAAACCCAAACTGATCATCATGGCTCCCACCTAAAGCTTTTCCCTTCTCTTAGTCTTAGGTAGGATAGGTAAGCAAACAAGCAGACCGTCCTAACCCAAAGAATATAAGGCAGCTCCAAAAATTACTGGTCAGAGATTATATTTAAATTTTGCACAGGGTTATGAATCAACAGCTGGTTTATCCAATTACACCTGGCTTGGTTTCCCACATTTGAGGCTGTAGCAAGTAAAGATGTACACATTGCTCTCGAAAACATGCTGGGAATATAGTTGCGAATGCTGGAAAAAGCTAAGCAATATTGAATGAGTAATTTCAGAGATAGCTGCAGCATTTAAATCTTAATGCAGAAATCTTGAATTCTGAGTGACCTGGCTGCCCTTTTCTAAGGCTCCTGAACCCTTCCTCACCTCCACCTGCAAAAGTAATCACAAAAATCTGTTAGGTTGCTGGCTTTAGCCTGGATTGAAACCTCACTGTTTGATAAGGGTGATGAAAATAGCTTCAGTCTTTGTGGAAAAGAAAGTTGCCTTTTTCAAAGAACTCAGCACTTTAGTCTGTTTGGTTTCTTCAAAGGTGGACATTATTTTCATCAAAAAGCTTGAAGGAAAGGTTTATCAATGAGAGATCTTTTGTGCAGCTCATGGTTTGAACATACTCTCAGTAATATCATGTATTATCAGGACAAACTTCAAATTTGTAATAAAAGATTGGACCTTATCGTATTGCCTTAACAGTATTTAAAAACAATGCATGCTTAGTCACGTTATTATGACCTCTTCAGACTTTAGATGGCTGCTGCATGTAGCTCATGAAGGAAGTCAGGTTTCGGTGGGCATATAAGGTGTGAAAGACATTACATGCTGATCGCCTTCCCTGGTGTGGATTAGATCTTCCAGTGTGACACGTCACACGGCTAGGAATATCCCACATAAGTTGGAAGAGCATGACCAAGTACTACCCTGGTCCCCTAATTCCCCACACTTGAACCTGAGTGAGCATCTGTTTAGTTTATGGATCCTCTCCAGGCTCTCTCTGGAGTCAGCATGGCTCCCAACAGCTGGACCAACTATTACTCTGGATATTAGCTGGTGGTCATTATAATGTGATAGTATATGTGTCTTGATCTACCATATTCTTTTATAAAGAACTCAAAGACGCACAGTACATGTTTGCAAACAATCCAGCCTAAACTGCCAAACTGTTTCTATTGACCTCGGCCAGCTGCTGTTATTGACCCTTCAGCAGTGGAGCTTGACCATCCCAGACTGCTCGATGCACCTAATCTTGTTCTCCTGGTTTAACAAATTATCCACCCGATTTCCAGAATCAACTGCTACTCCAAAACCACTGACTGTAAGAACACAGGACCGTTTCTCTGCGAGTTCATCTGGAAGGATCCATTGACGCCGATGCTCTCACACACAAAGTATTTTGTTTAGCAGATAATTAGCATTGCCTTTATCTATGTACTTCAGACTCCAAGTCACATCTCAAGCAACCGCATAAAGATTTACCAACTAAAAGAATGTAATTCAGAAGCAGCAACATACTATTACAATATAATATTAAACATCAAGGTATTACATGAATGAATCAACACTTATCACATTATATAATTCTAAACTGCTCTACAATAATATTTCCCTTTAGTCTTTATTGTTAATGATACACAATGTTTATCTCACTGTACTCCATATTACTGTTCATTACACAGGAGTAATTTCATTAGAAAGAAGCATCTATTTTTATAATAATATTAAGAAGAGGAAAACACTGAACAGGCACGCTGCTTTACAATGATCACTGTTAGAATAGCTAATGAGAAAATTAAAAAGTATTAGAAATGCTGTTCGCTTTGAGGAGTAATTAATTCTTTAATAAATCCCACTCTGTCCTGTAACAGTTCTTCTGTAATACAGAATAATAATATCTATTAATTTTTAATCTTTATATATTTTCTCCTATAATTGAATTGTTCTGTCATTGTTTTACTACTATATGTCATCTTGAGATTATCCTGGTCAAGCGCTGTTCGTACTTAGTACCGTATCCTTTCACAGTTCGTCAGCATTTTTAAACTTGACTCATTTTGCTACTGACTTTTTCTATCAGGTGGACTGTGAGCTCAACATGACAAATGTGCAAATGTGTCTTTATGAAATGGCCTTCCCCAAACTGTTAAGATCGATATCATATATTAAATGAAGTTGACTTCATTAGCAGTGAAGCATAGGTGCTGACTGGGGTCTCACTTCTGACTTGCAGCAAGAAGGTACTGGGTTTGATCCTCTGGTGTATGTGTGGGTGTGTTGTGTGTCTAGGTCCTTTTTGTGTGGAGTTTGCATGTTCTCCCCATGCCTGTGTGAGTTTCCTCTAGGATCTATATGTGCATTTGTGTCTCACATAAAATGACTCATAACGGTGATAGCCTAGTGAGTAGAGCTTTGGACTATCAACCAGAGATTGGGGGTTCAAATCCCGGCTCTGCTAGGAAGCCACTGTCTGGTCCTTGAGCAAAACCCTTAACCCTCACTGCTCCAGGGGCGCCGTATGATGGCTGACCCTGCGCTCTGACCCCAGCTTCAAAAGTTGGGATATGCAAAGAAAGAATTTCGTTGTACTGTACATCTGTATATGTGTAATGACAAAATTTGTACAATTCTGTCGGAATATCTTTGTGTCTAGAAATACTAGAGAAAATTCATCCTGACTTCCTTGCTTACTTCTCAGTGTAGAAATGAACAGAACAGACCTATAACTTAATCAGCTTCATGCAATCAAGTGAATCACTGAAACCCTGTAGTGAACTTGTTAGCTCCATGTTAAATTCCTCTGATCCTATAGAGTTCAGTCCCGGTTGCTAAGCCTGAGCCATCAGTGCTTAAGTGCTTTTGTTAAGCTCTTGAGGCTGAACCGTTTAAAACGGGTGCAGTGCTTAGAAGAAGTGACATGGCGTTTTCATCTATTTCATCGAGAAAACAGAAGTATGATGGATATATGTGCATAAACATTTTAATACTATGCTCTACTGCCAAATGTATGTTGACACAATAACTTGCTATATATTAAAGGAAAGAAGATTTTAACTGCACATAGAAAGGACCTGGACCACCCTGCCTGGGAATTGAACCAGAACCTTTTTGCTGTACAGTGACAGTGCTGTTAGATGGTAATATGATTTGTTAGGGTGTGTGTGTTTTTAACTGTTTAGCATCTGCAATGATCCTGATTATGCACATCCAATGACTCACATTTATTCATATCTTAATAATTTATTTCCCAATATGTTTCAGTAGTGTGTGGGCAGTGTTGTGCGGGCTGTGTGTCATGAAACTGAAAACTTGTTTATTTACCTTGTGTATAAGTTATTATACAACTGACATATTCCATTGAGTTTGTATTCTAACCGATTATCACTCCAGACCACATACACCAACCAAGCATAATATTATGACCACTGGCAGATGAAGTGAATAACACTGATCATCTCATACAGCAGCCAGACAAGCTGGGAGTGATTAACTAAAATCCTGGAAAGTCATCACAGGTATCTGGAGCCATGCTGACTGCAGCGCATCCTATAGCCTATATGTATTTCTTGAGCTCATTCATATTTAAATAAAGTTCATAATACGCTTTGTTTCATATATGTAACTTTGTAAAACAGTACGTGTCACTCAGCATCACTGTGACACAATGTCTCATACCAGGATCATCAAAGTGGGACTTCACGTGCCTGGGGTTTGTTGTTGACGCTTCACGTAGAGGTTATCCATCACTAGTAATGTGACTTACAAAAACTAGGCAGCACCCAATCCCATTTGTCATCACAAACACTGCACACATAAATTAACCTTCCGTTCTCCTGCAATATCATTTTCCTGCAGGCTGACAGCCGCTGAGCCTCCTGAATGCAATAATAGAGAATTGATGATATTTTTTATGGTGCACAGAAGGGCCAAATGTGTTTGTGTGTGTGCATGCATGTGTGTGTGTGTGTTGATACTGTAAATATGTCTGCTGTTTCAATATATAACATATATTCATTATGTTACAGCAGATGACCTTTGAATCGTATAGTTTGTGATTTGGCTTTATTTTTCTTTGCGTTCTTTTGATGTCTCCTAAAGAGATTGTAGATCATACTTCAGTATTCATGGGTCGAATTACCGTGGACTGTGGAAGGGCATCTGACAATACTAATTTATACTTGGACCTGCCATAAAGAAATAAAAACAGTTCAGTGAGCGGAGGGGGTTATTTTTTTATATAAACTTTAACTTTAGGCACAAAAAAGTTCCTAATATTGATCTTGATGGGGGAAATTAAGTGTTACTAAGCTCCAGTACAAATGACAGTAAATATAGTAAATGCTATACAACAGAAAATATTAACTAGAAAATGCAATTTCTATTACACAGCAGTATGACATTACAACTATATAAGTAAACACTATATCATCTATGTGTTAATAAAGTGGCATAATGGCTAAGTGGGTAGAACTGTCACTTGACATTAAGAAGGTCTCAGATCCCCAATTATGGCAGTGTTGTGTCTGCATGGGTTTCCTCCCCCAGTCCAAGAACATGCAGCCAGGTTATTTAGAGACTTATTGAAGTACCTGTTCTATACTTACCTAGCCACTATGATGCATAAACGAGTGCACATGTAGAGCCAGTCTCAAGCCCGGATAAATAGTTGGTAAATAAATAATTTATATTAAAAAATCATTGTTTGAGAAGAGAAATGATGGTATCTGATTGGTATCAGTATTGGTAGATACTCAATTCGCAGGATCATATCTATCTCAGAAATAAAAAGTGGTATCAAGCCAGGCCTAATGTGTATATATGACAAATGCATTCTATTCGGTTATTCTAATGATTAAAGTAAACGAATGCCATCACCCATCCGCTTAAAATTCATAATGACTGAATAAAATATCAGGTGTATAAGAGGCATTGTGCTTGACAGTTACTCAGTGAAAGGTTCTACATTGATGTAACTGATGCATCTGCAAATGCTTCGTAATGACACTTCATCATTTGTACGTGTGATGATGTGGGGAGGTGTGTGAGAATAAAAAAAGCATTAAATAAGCAGCTTTGTTCAAACATGCAGTTACACTCATACCAGAACAGCTCACACCACCACGTCATTGCCATGTCAGTGTTTATGCAGTGCTGAAAATGATCCACCCCCCAAATGGTATGTGGTCAGTGCTGGTCCTGCGAGGGTCTCTTTCAAGTGAGACTGAGCACTGCAGAACCAACAGTCAGTAATTGTATACACATACACATATCACATCTATGATAAATGAACAATCATACATACCATGTATGAATGTTGCTGTATTAATTAATTCATCGATTTATTAGCATTCTGCTGTTATTCTTTACAAAGCTAATAAATAGTTATTAAATCAATGAAATCAACTACATGAAACCTACCTACCTTTCTACCAACCAACCTACCTACCTACCTACATACCTAACATTGCAGGCCTCTGTAGATAAATTATTTATTAATAAATAACATAAATACATAAATCATAAATTATCTCAGGTTTAAATAGTCTGCAATCAAATAAAACAAAAAAAAATTGTAAGGAAAACTACATTTTTGTTTTAATTGAATTTTCTGTACTGCCTCAACTGAATTCCTTGAACATTTATAAACAGCAAATGCATTTTCTAATAAATATTTTTAATTTCTTTTTATAAATGAAGCTTCTTCTCACTACTGGAAATATCACAGGACTGTATCTCATGACACTTTTTTGGGTAAATTAATCCCCACAATGAAAGATGATTAAAATGGGTGTAGTTGCATGTGTAATAGATTATTGATTAAGCACTAATGGTTCAGCCAGTTGTGAATTGGATATGCTATTAATAATGACACCCACATTAAAATGCAGAGAAACTGGAGAGGGAAGGTAGAAGGGAAAGCATTAGCCTTATTTCTTCTCCTTCATCTTCATATGCATGCTTGTTATATATACACTGTAAGGGGAAGGGTGTCTGGATGGGACGACTGAAAATATTGGGATGGATATCGATCAGGGTTGTTTTTTTCTTATTTTCATTTCTTTATTCATTTATTTATTTAGAAAAACCAAGTGTGAAGAGCTGGGGAAGAAATCAGAGAAGGTGGGTATGAGGATTCTTGAAGGATGAGAGAAGAGAATGATGAGTAAATATCCAGTACGTAGGCAGACAGTTCTTTTCCAGGGTTAATTTTATCACTTTGTTTAATGAGTGCAAACCACACATCTATAAAATGAAGAATAAAGAATGATTTTGAGACTATAGGGGGATTGAGAGAAATTTCAAAGAGTTGACAACATTGAGCTGAAGTTCAGGGTGACTTTCTCTTTGGTTAGTACTAATCTAAGTAGAGTATTAGGGTGTCACTGCTTAGTACAATTTAGAAATAGTTGGCACATCCTTGAACCTTCTAAAGTTGGTCATCCAGCCAAATTGGACATCCAGTGGTCACAGTAAAAGGGCTACTAATGTCCTTGTGGATGTCTTGAAGAGCTTGGAAAGCTGGAACAACAGTTGAGTAAAAGCTGCATGGCGATTAGCGCTAACTGGCATAAAGGACTGTAGCAACATAAAAATATTTCACAATGGTGAAAATTACCTGACTGATACCATTGCGATGGTAGAACAGGGTGGCAGGAGCTGCGATGCTATAGAGGTTCTTCTATTAAGACAAGGAGACAAAGAAGTGGTCATAATAATGTGACTATATGCATTACTACTACTACTACAAACAATGTTATTAATTATAATAGTAGTAGTAATAATTATAATAATGTAATAATCCAGTTTATGTATTAAAGCTACTATTGACTGCATTAGTTGACTATAATGGAAATAAGGGATAAGCAGATTTCTACTTTTATACAGGGACATGATTTAAACACCCACACTTAAGGAAAAACACATTACACACAGATCCCCATGTGTGAGTTTAAAATTCATCCTCAGCACCTCCTCTGCATATACCCAATTAATCGCAATTCATCCTCCTACTTGCACCATCTCAGAAAAAAATGCTTCCTAATCTTGTCCATCCACGACAGTGCCAGGGAGAACCGCGGCATCTTTATCTCTGCCACCTCCAGCTCCCTTTTGTCTTTTTGTCAGTGTTAACGCCTCCAAGCCAAACAACATAACAGGCCTCACTGCCACCTAGTAAACTTTCCTTTCACTCTAGGAGATTATCTATCACAGATCACTCCTGCCACTCCAAGCTGCCTGATCTCTTTCTTCTTCCCACCTGTACCCCACATTCGACTCAAAGGTAGCTTTAATGGCATGACAAGATATGCATTCATACTGGCAAAGCTTTATTGCATATTTAGGAAATGTGATAAAATAATAATGAAAACTAGATCAATCAGTAAATGTAAAATATGTCCATAATACATGTAATAAATAAATATGACGATAAGAAAAAAGAATTATCACATCAATTAATAATAAAAAATCCCTTTCTGTACCTTTCTGAACTTCTCTGTACTCTTCTGAACCTCTCTGTGTACTGCCTGTACCTCTCTATACCTTTCTGAACTACTCTGTGTACCCCCTGTACCTCTCTGTACCCCTTCGTACCTCTCTGTACCCCCTGTACCTTCTGAATCTCTGTGTGTACTTATTATATCTCTCTGTACCCCTCTGATCCTCTCTGTGTACCACTGTACCTCTCTGTACCTCTTTGTATTCTTCTGAACCTCTCTGTGTCTCCCCTGATTCTCTCTGTACCCCTCCGTACCTCTTTGTACCTCTCTGTACCTTTCTGAACCTCTCTGTGTACACTCTGGACCTCTTTGTATCTCTTTGTATTCTTCTGAACCTCTCTAAACTCTCTGTGTACCATCTGTTCCTCTCTGTCCATCCTGTACCTTTCTGAACCTGTCTGTGTAATCCTTGTACCTCCCTGTACTTTTACATACCTCTCTTTACCTCGCTGTACCCCTCTGAACCTCTCTGTGTACCCCCTGTAACTCTCCGTACCTCTCTGTAACCTGTAGGCCTTGAAGGTAGTTCAATTTGAGTTAAATTTGTGAAAAGAATTGGGCGGACATTGTGATTTTTCTTACACTGAGTGAAGAAGTGCAGCTCTGTCTCTACACACTCCATTACTTTGTGCACTCAACCCCCCTACTATCATCCACCTCACACTACTTCAGCTCACTGGAAGTGCACCTCTTGCACGTGTGTTCCATCTCAGCCATGCTATCACCCATTCCCATTTATTCCAATTAAACATAGCAATCATGTAACACCAACTAATCTTTGTTGTCTGTTAGCTCGTGTTTCTAGGCTAGAGCAGTTAGGGCCTTCTGTAGGTGCAGCAATTTGTCCAATTATGAAAAAGGAAGGCTGAGCATGAATTCTTTCATGCTTCTCGGTGCAGAAATGGTGGCTTAATGAGTGCTTTGCTTTTTTAGTGGGGAGAATCCAAAATGTAAAACTTAACACGTTGCTTTACATGTATAATTAATGTTCTCCTCCTCCCATCTGTTTTGTCCAGCATTACAGGAAGCGAGTCAGCTAGACTTCAGTCTCTGCCAGGCCTTTGTTATAATGAATAAATAAACAGCATAAATGCAAGAAAACGGGCACATTTTAGCAGTAATATTTTGGGTGATTAAATCTTTGCTTTGAATGTTTACACGTTCATCTTTTATGGTCGGTGTCCACTTAATCCTTTTCAAGGTTGCGAATTGAATTCATTTCTAACCTTGCTCTTCCAAAGCTTAAAGTTGCATGAACTGATGTCCACTGCTTGTGAGGATCCATAGATCCATAGGTGGCCCAACAGATTCTCAGTTAGGATCAAGTCTCGGTAATAAGTGGCCCATGGTAGTACATGGTCAATCTCCAAAAACGCCCATGTGACATTTCTAGCCATGTGACGTGTCACATTGTCTTGCTGGAAGATCCCGGGACATATGGGTTCATGATGTGCAT
>JAYDZG010000009.1:18659572-18672464 GCA_034509265.1 Microcambeva bendego | reverse complement strand
ATACTCGATTACAAAAATAATCGACAGGTGCAGCACAAATAAAAATGTTTATATAGATCACTTGATGCCGTCCTGTGGTTGTTGAGTGCCATTCAATTAGGCTGTCATCCGGATCAGTAAGAGTAATTTTCTCTGCCCTTTGCCAGTCTGTAACCTCTTCTCTACTGTCTGCTGCTGAACCTTATTCTTACTAATCACGGTATTTGAAAGGGACTACTTGTCCCATTTAAAGCCTATTGTCATTACCCAAAACATTTCTACTCCTATGGCAAGGTTAAAATTTACTTTTGAGGTAGTACCAGCACAGTTTTTGCTATTGCTTTGCTGTCCCTTTGCAAGAGCCTAGTGATATCCTCATTAGAATATCACTATTTTAACAAATCTTTCTTATTTTAACAAATCAACAAAACATGGAATTTAATCATGGACATGCACACAGTAATGACTTCAAGTTCGAATGATGTTGAATCCAGCGCCTTAGGTACACAGTGGAACAAAAGGACTGGGATAAAAGTGTATTATACGACTAAAAAATGAAATTCCTTTGACAGGCATGATATAGACGTCTTCCAAGAGGCATCCCGTCAACCCATATTTCCCTGCTCACAAATAAAAACATGGCAGCACCTTCTAGTTTCATGTTTGCACAGGGAAACACAATCTGTCGACCTTGTATCCACTCAAGCCAAGTCTACCCTCTGAACCTTTTCCACAGCTACTATCGACCTCAAGGGAAATAAAAAGCACCACTATTCCACAGGGAAACAACACAATCTGAAAGAGTGAACGGCATGTCAAACTGTGTTATAGAACTTTTATCAGGTTATGTGATGACTACTATTACTTTACATTTTATACATATTAAAAATGCACTCCAGTACATTTAATTGTTCTTGAACAATTATTTAAAATCTGACATTTGCTTTACCAAAGCAAAGCTTGAGATATGCAGTTGTGTTAATACTCTCTGTGTAAAATAACGACATTTATTTGGAACACTTGATAATCATTTGTTCATCTTAATGCTGTGATTGAACGATAGTGAGGATGTAGATGTCAGTGAAAATTACAGGTGTGAAGTCTAACCTTAAGTCTGTAGAAAAACAGTTAAGTGTAACATTTCGTGCAGTAAAAGCAACAGCAGTTGTTCTTACCGATCTCAGGGGGAATCCAGACTTGTATGTGGAATTTCTCCACTCTTTCATTGTCTCTGTATTTCATCAGATCCTCAGCATCGTCTCAAAAGGTTTCTGCAAAACCTCAATCAATCCTGCAGCGACATTTCCAGCCCCTTCTTCCCTCCCTACACACAAACGCCCGGAACATGTGCCGTAGTTATTCGAGGTGGAATGCGGTACAATCGCAGGTTACACAGAAAACAATTCGATCGTGGAAGAAAGGTGGAACTGTTCTTCTGAGCTGCTCCAGCATCTGACCGAGACAATACTGAGGAACGCTACAGCACCCACTATCAGTCAGCGTCTGTTGGTGAACGCTGCACTAACAGATTAAGCCGGTTAAGAAAAAAAACCCACATAAACAATATTTGTTGGCTATATTAGGGTTAAAATGATATATTCGACGGGTACTTTCATGTAATGAACTCATTGTGACACACATTTTTTGGTCTAGAAGTGGATTGTGGGCAGTAAATCTGCAAAGTCATAATTATGCAAACAGCAATTTAGTGTTTTAAATAAGAACACTTGAGGCTATTTTAAACAACTTTTTGTTTCAAGAACAGTTGTATTAGATATAGTTGGTTAGTATGAGGTGCTGGTTTCCTCATAGAATCTAAAAACATTGTGCAAGGCTCATTGGAGACACTGCTAATCCCTGTGTGTGTGTGTGTGTGTGTGTGTGTGTGTGTGTGTGTGTGTGTGTGTCCTATGACGGACTGACACCCCATCCAGGGTGTTGCTGTGTGCCTATTAAAAAGCTGTGATGGACTCCACAATGTTTGATTCTTGCTTTTATTGTATGTAACAAACAATCCATCTTTTCCAGAGATGTCTTTTTGTAGAGATGGAACACCATGTTCTCTGGCATGGTCACCGTGTTAGAGACATCGTAGAATTTTAAATAGATAGAATAACCCATGGCAGAAATGAAGTAAAATTTGATCCATTTTGATAGAACAAACTAATCCTACCATGAATTTTAGGCAATAAAACTGAAGGTTCCTGGATCCACAGAGGCTCTGGTATAAGAATAAATAAGCTCAAAAACATCCAATGATAGAAGGAAATCAATATATACTGGGATTATGGTTTATGCTTGAACGGTTGATGTACTACTGGCAAATATTTCCACTGCACAGTGGTAGATGAGAGTGTTAGCTTAGATTTAACACCTACTTGTTATAATGTGAAATAGGTCTCAATGCTTAAGTGTGTGGTCAGCAAGTGTATTGATTTATTTTTTGTAGTAGTAGTTGAAGTCAATTCTGTGCGGGAAGCTTCAATCAGGGTTTGTGAACTGTGAATGCTTTATCAGAGAAAGAGAAAATAGAGAGCTTCAAACATATACACAACATTCTGAAGATTGCATTTTTTTTAAATATATGTAACCTTAAATATAGACTAGATGATAGCAGACAGTGGTGGTAACGTACTCTGTGTGTTTATGTAATGTAGTGCAATAACTGCAATAGCTGTGTATTACTTGCAGACTATGTATTACATACAGTGTGAGGAAATAATAATTAGTATATGAAAAAGAATAATAAAGTTATTTGTTTTACATTGAGCAACATTGCATTATTTTTCACTTAATAACAATATTAATCAGTAGCTGTCTGTTTTTTTGTTTGTTTGTTTTATTGAATTTTTGCCAATGTGGTGCTTTTTCTTGCTGATAATGCTTCTACATGCTTTCAGTTATAATGCAAATGTAAGGGATAAATTAGTCTAATCTACCATATGCTGTAATTAGAGTAATTAGCTCTAGTTTTGCCCAATTACGTTAATGGCATAGTAAAATAGGAGCATGTTTGTCATTGTTACATTTTCTCACTGAGTCAGCATTAAAAACATAACTCATCAGTGTTTGAAATGTATTTACATATTTTAATGTTAGTAGGAGCAAGAGCGCTCAGGTGGAGCTGCTAGATTTTCCAGCCCACCATTGCAGAGAGTCTGAACTCCCTGGTTCGAAAAAAGAGCTGGGTGCCACCCAATCACAAGTATGCACACACCAGGGCATTGTAGTGAGAATACAGTTTTTTTTTACAATGGATGCCTTCACATTAACATTCAATGTGTTGGGGCTGCTTTAACAGCAAGACGGTCCTACGTTTGAGAACCCAGTCTGGGTCTCCCCATTTCTTTGTGGGTTTCCTCCAGTTGCTCTCAGTTCCTCTAAGTGACATGCAGCCAGGTTATCTGGAAATCTAAATTGTCCATGATGGCCATGTGTTGCAAATTAAACTTAAACTGATGAATCTTGTGTACCACTGATTACCTGCCTTTTTTTTTGGTCTGCAGGCTGATAGACCTAATTTTAGAAGTACTGACCCACCTCTGAATACCTCAAAAAATCTATATGTAACATTAGATCAGAATTTTCTGTTAGCTTCTTCCTCACTTGAATGAAAAACAGTGAAGAGTATGAAAGGATAAATGCAATAATGCACAACTGCCCACTGATGAATGAAAACATTCTAATTTAGCAGTGCTTTAGGTGGGCTAAGGTGTATCTATAGTAACAACAAGGACATTAAAGAAACAGTGGCCACATTTAAGATAGCGATTTGATTCCTTGGTGGAGGTTGCATGTTTCCCAATAACTCTGGTTTTCTCCAACAGACTGCTGTTCCTGAATTTCACAGCACTGACCTGCATCCAAACATCCAAACGAGACCAAATTACAAACGTATGTTCTTTGAAGTGAAATTCAATAAAGTGGAAGGCAAAGTGAATGAGAGTCACTGCATTCATTGATAGAGACACTACACCCCAGAGACATGAACTCTCAGTATTTATTTCCCGTTGCTTTCAGTCAGATGCTTTTTTATGTCCATTCTGTACATGTGATAAAAAAAGATTGTAGTCTTGGACTAGGACTTGGACTCTGAGTAATGACTAACATCCTGATGCTTTGCAGTATTGATTGTATTGATAAGGTACTGACGTGTAAGAGCACGGGTGCACATACCTTCATGGCTTGAGAATTTTTTAAAAGGTCAGAGGTCTTTGGGAATTACAGCCAAAGTGAGTGAAAAATCCCACAGTTTTTTCTAATGATCTGCTCTAGTGGTGTCAGCTAGGTTTATGTATTCTGGACAAAAGCTGCAGATTAAAATTCTCAAGCTGCTTTAAAGTGTTCATCAGTAAGAGTGGAACAATTTATAGAATTCATTCTTTTCATGTCGGAAAAGGCTAATTCACACAAAATTGTTGATCCAAAAAAGAAATGTTGGCAAATATTATTTATTATTGGTTCCATGGCACTTAACATCATATGAATGTCAGATTGCAGGGTTAAAATTTATGTGTCAAACATGAGATCGGAGAGTCAGCTTCTTCCACATATAAACAAAACAGACCTCTTTGCAGTTGTCAAACAATTTTTGGTTTTATGGTTGCACATTAATGATGCAAAATGCAAAAATGTACAAACTGGCTACAGATGAATGAAAACTTTCTATATTCTAGATTATGCTTTATGCTGGCTGAGGTGTAGCTATGGTCACAAAAAGTGTATTAAAGAAAACATTTAACAAATACAGCCCTTCGTTCAGTACCTATCCATGCTTACATGTTTTCCCATAGCCCCAGAAATGTTAGATTTATTGAAAATATGTCTTAGATGGGAATGTGTGTTGACACCGGCCGGCTGGGCGCTACCCTAGCACTGCGATGCACAAACCGGTGAGCTGTAATGTACCTATTCTGGATTAATAGGGAGGATTGTGTCAGGAAGGGAATCTGGGGTAAAAACTATGCCAACTCAATAATGTGGACCACGATCCGCTGTGGTGCCGAAAGAAGGAGACATAGATAATACCATTCACACAGGACTGTCATAGCAGAGCAACAGTACGGCGCATTCTGGATTACTCTGGGTCAACTGCATTATGTTCTACATCATATCATGAGTGGATGTGAAAGGGCACAGACGTCAACTTGTCAGAGAACAGTGCAATTACTGAAAGCAGCTGTCCTTAAAAGGCCAGTTGTGAGTTGTGATTATTTTTCACATGCAACTGCATTGTGTGGGCGACTGTGTGAGGGAGTATGTCCTGTTTTTAAATGTATGAGTGAGACGTCTACATCTGCCCTTTACACTATATTTGATTTCCTATATATTTCATTGTGGTGTCTGTTTAGAACAAAGTGGAAAAAAACGTTGAATGCACACAATGGCATTCCTGCTGAAAATGATCTTAACCGGCAGGGTGATCCGTAAAGGTCAGACAGACTCACTTCAGACTGACACACCACTCATTAAATCAGCCAGAATCTTGGTGCATTCACATACCACACTGTTCAAACATTGACTACTACACATTTATCTATTCCTACATTCACTATATAATCAACCTTTTTCTTATCACATCAATTTGTGATTGCAACTTGACCTACTAAGTCTTCTCTGTGAATCTTTTAATACAGTGTTAGCATATGTGGAACGAATTACATTTACTCGCATTTCTGTAACTGAGTACTTTATGGTGTCATTTTCAACCTGCACTTTTACTTAAGTATGTTTTGAACTAAAAAATGCAGATCTTTACATTTTAAATATGATATGTTACTGAGGAAAAAAATAAAGCTTTAAAACAATTGTCTGGGAAGTGCAGTGAACACAGGGTTGCCAGATTACAGTGGTTTTCTATGAGCATAATTGTTTAAATATTAAGTACTTTTTATGATTAAAAAATTGTGAGTAAAATTAATGATTGGACTAAAATCTTTATAAAACCTATGCAGGAAAAAAGGGGGGTTGCGAGTAACCGTTTAGAAACCACTGATTTATTCAATACACATCTTTAAATGTTTTAAATTTTGTTCTTTTTTTCAATTATAGTATAATTAAAAACATATATTGTGGAATTTATATCCACTTGTTCTTGCCCGTCATTACACAGGAGACACACATACTATTTTAAATTATTAGATTTGGAACTTTACTCGTACTTAAATGAAAATATGTGACAGGTACCTGGCATGTTTGCACCAAAGCTGTCAAAAGCTCACTACAGACTTCATCTCAAGCTGGGCTGAATAATGAAGAACTCAACAAACAAGAAAACAACAAAATAACAATAATCTGAAGTACCACAAAAGTACAATTCACATCTAAAGAATTATTAGGAAGGCCAACCATCTCCTGGCTGCTTACATGTTGATACGACATATAGCAGAAGGTTCTGCTGATTCTTTGTCTGGTGAGCGCTGGAATCACCAATGAAAAGGTAAAGAAAAGTTTGAAACAAAGGTAGACAGGTTCCTGACAGTTAGTGGAGTATCAAAACAAAAGTCCTGCTGGTGGGGCGGATCCGAGGCCCCAGGTTGCACAGCGTGTGTCTTCCTTTGTTCGATAGTGCTACAGAACTAACAGGGCAGGACTGGAGAAGCTCTGTGTCTGGGCTTTACTTTAGAGTGCAGATGGAAATGCCTGGAATTTACAGAGCAGAAATAACCAGACCAAATAATTGTGTTGAGCTTTTGTTGAGGAAAGAAAATGAAAAGTTTATAACGTGATTGCTGGCTGATTTTGTGAGAAAACACTAGTGTGATGTACTATATTTACCAACTCATCATAAGTATGCAACCTTAGGTCACATGGGACGTGGGCGCAGATCTCTGGCCACTGCTTTATACTTTCGGGGTCACGCTGGGTACTGCTCCCTGGACAAAAAGTAGACAACGCAGGTCAAACACATATTCAGACTGATGCTCATTTTAGAAGCGTTTCTTTATCTTATTTAATTTATCAAGAATTTCTAAAACAAATGACATCACTGTTCCCAGCATAACCTTTTAATGCCATGATCACCATCACATGAAAATCTTCCTCATAGCATCTCTGATTGACCTGACTGCTTGTCTTTGGACTGTTGGAGGAAATCAGAGCAACCGTAAGAAGCCTACATGGACGCCCCATGCAGACAGGTGCATCTGGGAATCAACCCCAGGGCTACTTGCTATGAAGTGCTTTTAGTATTTTTAAAAAATATTATTTTTAGTAAAGTACTTTATTAAAATTAGCCTACTGCCATGTGTTGCAGGACCCAAAACCGGAGTCTCAAACTCTCCTCTGACAGTTTGATTACCCCCACCTCTGCACACATTCGGCCTTTCAGTTTGAGGCTTTTATTGTCTCACAAACACAAAAGAAAAAAAGGACATTGTTTTCCTGTGTGGCAGTATTTGTTTTATGTCCTGCTGCACAAAATGTCACTGTGCTTTTATTGGCTGTTTTATTAGAGATTTATTGTTAAATAACTCAAACTCAGTGGTGTTTCTCCTGTTGTAAATTATTGCTTCACATATCTATGTTTAAGGATTTTTAAAATGGTTGTAGTGATTTCATGAATGCTAGCTTTTTGAGAGAAAGTGGGAATAAGGGGGAAGTTACGACCTGGGTGCGGCTCTCCGTTCACAAAGCTGATCCATATGTGAACTCATCTTGTGCAGGTGAAAAGAGACCTTTGAATACTGCACACATGTCGGGGGGTTCATGGTTCTTAGTCAGAGTTAAGGTACACATCAGTAGAGAAGTGTAATGCAAAAGGATAAAAAAGAAAATTGTGGAAAAATGCAAAAAATAATTTATTTAAATATTATTTTCTTTATTATATTGTATTTTATTTAATTTTATGTTGTTGTTATTGTTATTATCTCTCTATTTCTAGTGCAGTTTCCTAAATTTAAGTGTTTATTTCCCACCAAGGAACTGGCACGCCCACACTCCCTGTTTCCAAAGGGAACTACAATTCAGATCTGACCCCTCATGTGCTGTATATCGCCCCCGACCTGTTAAGAATAAGAATAGATCATTAACAGCAATTTATTCTAAATGGTAATTTGCTCTGGACATGTGGGCCAATAACTAAAGTGTCGTCACCCCTGCTACAAATTTATTCAAGGAATTTACATTATTCAGGATTATTTTGTCCTGAGGAGACAATTGTGACCCTGCAATTAATAAAATGAGTCAAAGGGCACCAGGGCAGATCTCCTGATAAAGTCATCCACTTTATTTCAGCCAGCGGAGGAAAAAAATCTGCAGCCGGAAGATTTAGTGTCTGGCTTTAGTGAATAGGTTATAGCTCACTGTATCCGGATGGCTGACCTCTTGATAATACTCCACAGGGTCAGCTCTCATTAACCAGTTGTAAGAATAATAAAATAAAACTGATACTTATTTTGATATTTTATAGCTATGTATTTAAAGTAAAAATATTAAAAAGCATATTGATATGATAGACCTTTCAATTGGAATCAGTATTAGCTTCTTCAGTGGTTCTTCGACAGTAGATTATCTGCTGAGTCGAACCACACAGGCCAGCCTTCGCTCCCCACATCCATCAACGAGCTTGGCCGCCCATGACCCTGTTCCACTTCAGACCCGGAACAGCATTCTAAGATCAACTTTGAGGATAAAATGCTCTCTTGCTGGATAAAGTGATTCACGTGTTTGAGGTGAAATCTGCCTGTTTTTTGATGGAATGCTCGCAAGGTTCTTTGCTTCATTGCCATTCATGGTGTAAATTATGTCAGTAGCACCTGTTCCTCACCAATTAAACACTTATATAAAACCGATCTGTAGTGGTGCTCTGGAAAGGGTGTTGATTTGATGTCTGTTGGTGGATTGGTGAATTGTGAGGAGCTGTCAGGTCATGCTTTTAATGAGCACTGGGTATAAACACATCTACTTGTTTGTTGTAGCAACAATAAATCAGGGTGTTTGGTAGGGGCAGAATTAATGAATGAGTGTTGGGAAGAGGTATGGCAAGGAAGAAGATCTACTGAACAATTAAGGAGTCAGCTTGCACCAGAAGATACAACATTTTTAATATTTTGTAGGAGGCATGATTAAAGGTTTTTACCTAAATACGTTATCATTTATCAAAATCGATCATAATACGCTGATTAAGAAAAACAATACAACATTGTTTATGTTGCCAATCAGCAACTTTAGGAAAATCCCATTGTTTTGAATGCCATGATAAGATAGTAAGCATTTGAATGACCTGATTTATAATGCAACATCATGTAACATCCTGTCTGGGGCAGCCATGGATTGTTGGGGAGAGACCTGGGCTTGTTATTGACAGGTTGCTGGTTTGATTCCCAGAACTGACAGGTCATGACTGAAGACCCTTGAGCAAAGCCCCAAACCCCTAACTGCTCCCTGGGCGCCATGGCTAGAACTTCCCATCGCTACGGTCATGTGCTCTCACTGCTCCCTAGTGTTCCCTAGTGTGTATATGTGTTCCAAAAAATTCACAAAAAAGGAATGAAGAGAGTTTTGATTTGTATGTTCCTTGTCACTTTTAAAGGAAGTTGGGCTTCTGTTTTTATGTTACATTTTATGTGGTTGCTATACAATGGGTTGGCCTAAGATTTAATTATATATTTTTTTAAGATTTAGAATACTCTTTTTGCAATGAAATTCGTTTGAACACATATACACACTAGTGAACACTAGGGGACAGTGAGTACACATGCCCAAAGTAGTGGGCAGCCCAAGCCACGGCACCCGAGGATCAGTTAGAGGTTAGGTGCCTTGCTGAAGGGCACTTCAGTCGTGAATTGTCTGCTCTGAAAATCGAACCGACAACCTTCTGATCACAAGTCCAGTTCTCTAACCACCAGGCCATGGCAGCCTCCTATGACTTAATAATGGACATAGAGAACATCCAGTGTTCTCTACTTTCTCTAGATTACAGACCTGAGGTGAGCAATTTGACAAAGGCACTTTCCTCTAATTTGCCAATGGCCCAGAGTGATTCATTTCCTTTTGGCTGATAAGTAAAAAACGCCACACGTTTCGCCCCCTTTTTAAATTCACTAGAGAATTAAGAAGCTAATTGAATCTTTAAGCAGCGGCAGTTGGACAGATTGTCCCAGTGAGCTTTGGGGAATTTATCCATTAAACTGGTCTATCCATCACGGTACTGTGTAACCCACAATAACCATTCTGTACAGAATACTCACAGCCGTTCATTAACTGTCACTTACTGCCGATAATTAAGCATATTTATTAGGAAACTTTGCTCAAACAGAAAACACAACCACCATCATTATGATCACCTGCCTAGTATTGTGTTGGTCGCTCTTTTGCTGCCTCATATGTAACAAAACCCTGTTCCTTCCCTAGACCACTTTTCATAGATATTACCCACTGCAGACAGGGAACACCCCACAAGAGCTGCAGTTTTGGAGTTGATGCCATTGACCAGGGCAAAATTGTGTGGGCTGAACAAACTAGCTAAAATTCTTAAGCTTGCCCATTTTTCCTGCTTATAAGATCAACTTTGAGGATAAAATGTTCACTTGCTGCATAATATATCCAATCCACTGACAAGGGCAGTGATGAAAGGGTAATCAAGTATTTACTTCATCTGTCAGTGATTATAATGTTATAGAATGTTATAGAACCTTTATTTGCCATTACACATATACCAATGTACAACAAAATTCTTTCTTCACTCATCCCAGCTTGGATGTGCAGGGTCAGCCATTGTATGGCATTGTGAGGTTTAAGGGTCTTGCTTAAGGACCCAACAGTCACTGCATAGCAGAGCCTGGATTTGAACCTCCGATTTCTGGTTGATAGCCCCAAGCCACACCAACTAGACAACCACCATCCCCATAGTTGATAACATTTTATTACAATATGTTTTCTGTATATACTGTATTTTATTCGCCACCCAGACCTCTTATCCTTACCCTATTTCACACTCAAACCTGAAATATTTCCTGGCTTTACATCATTCACTCAAACATGCTTAAGATAGGAATTTACTGAGCTGCACATATCAACACATAAATAGCCATAACACTCACTGTAATTTATGGCAATACATTTTTGTACATGAAAAAAACATCATTTGTTAAATAACCAGACATGGCATCAGGACCATGGACAGGTGAAGTAAATTACACTGATTATCTATTCTCTGAGATATATTAGGCATTAATCAAAACTTGTGTCCTCAGAACTGATGTTAGAAGCAGGTACAGTGTTAGGATTTGTGTGAGTTTGGCCAGGGGGTCACAAATTGTGATTGCTAGATGACTCGGTAAGAGTATTTACAAAATGACAGCTCTTGTGGGGTGATGGGTGACAGGGTGATGGGTGGCGAAGGCTCACTAATGCACGAGTGGTTTGATCCAACAGATGATATACTGTGGCTCAAACTGCTGAAGATGTTAATAATTCTGATAGAAAGGTGTCAGAACACACAGAACATCACAGTTGCAGGGCTATTTTGGCAACAAAGGGAGACCATCACAATATTAGTAAAGTGGCCATGATGGTATGCCTGATATGCCATGTGGTGTACATATAACCCAAAGCTCTACCATCTAGGCCACTGTCACTACATTGAACTCACAATTGTGACACGCAAATGTGTGGAATACAGTTCTGGATTCTCCCTATTATGACAGTACACCAATTCGAATATTAATTTATAGGTTTTACATTACATATTTATAGATAAATTTACATTTTACTAAACGGCAATATTTTTTTTCATTGCTGAAAAAGGAGCAGTGAATTACATGTTCACCCTCAAGTCTGAGATTGATTGGGTCATGTGGTGTGGCCTCCAGAAGGGCGGAGGCTTTTTAAGCTGCTGCAACTGACTATTGATCTGAGCACTGAGTGTGTGGGACGTACCATGTCACATAGAGATAAGAGAAAACATACAAGCAGATTTAAAATTGTCACAACTTTCCTTATTGTAAAGCTTGTGGTTTTGTCTAATGGGTTAAATTACAACTTTAGTTTATACCCCAAATTATAATCCCCACAGCTTTAGGCATTCCTAACATACTTAGTTTAAGGTTGACATACTTTTGATTAAATAGAGTATGTGCATCACATTAACAGTTAACAGAAACAGACATTAACACATTACGTTAACACATTAACAAAAACAGACAACATCTCAGCCCAAACTTCTTGTCTCATCTGTTTCGACTGCAGACTTGCCCTTAAATAATGAAATCTTTAAAATTGCCAAGAACGACAAAACAACAGTCCAGGGAGTTGATGTCCAGTATGCACAGATCCAGCAACTATAAAGAAAGAATTCCATTAAGAACACTAGCTACTGGACACTGTGATTACTCCATGTAAAACTGGTACATGTGGCACATTCACTACACTCACCTGGGCCATCTGGATGTACTTCTCCTGGTTAAACTGACACACAAGGAAGTTCGAACTGACCCTCAGAGCATCGGCTTGTGTGTACAGCTTAAACCAGAAGGCAGCTGTCTGTGGAAGCAGATGCCAGTTCAGAGCCTTCATGATCACTCGTTCCATGTCCCGTATCCCACTCGGTACAGATGCCATCAGTGACAAAAGCAACAGAAAGACCCGGTGAGTAGGAACCCTGAGATTAAGAGATATGTTAATTTTATAATTGTTTAAAATACAGTACAAACAATGTCCAAATCATGTACTCGCCTCCAGCTGTAGCTGGTCTGTTCCATCCATCTGCATCATCATGAACCGATGTCCTGTACCAGGTAAAAAGTCTCATGCTGAAGTTCATACACTTCACTCACCTAAACAGACACAGAAAGTCATTTACAGATTGTCAAACATGTTATGGTAGGTTACAGAAACCTTTCTGACATAATCAAGACAATTGCTTCGCATGTGGGGCTCCAGTCTCGGTTGCTTCAGAGCCTTCCCAACTGTT
>JAYDZG010000009.1:18632813-18642856 GCA_034509265.1 Microcambeva bendego | reverse complement strand
GCCTCTGTTGGGCCCTTGAGCAAGGCCTTTAACCCTCTTTGCTCAGACTGTATACTGTAACTGTACTGTAAGTCATTTTGGATAAAGGTGTCTGCTAAATGCTGATAATGTACACTTATTCAATCACACATCATACATTTTCAAACCTGATGCAATAAATTGCATTTCCCAGATGTCCACTAGGGGAAGGCAAACAGCAAATTAAGCCCCCAGGGGCCCCAATTCATGTTGATCACATTGATGTTTTAGAAAGCAATCGAATCAGGCATCCCTGTAATAGCAAATTATAATTTATTTGATACACATATATATACACAGCACTTAGAATTGTGCAGTACCATTATAGGCCTGAAACATTTAGCTGATTAAATAATAAATAATTTACTCATCCAGTATAGTCCATTATATGTAATGTTGACCAAAACTCTTCCAGTGATGTTTTTGCAATAATAAGCAAGATAAATCTCCCTTTTGCTAGCCCAGTTACTGTTACTTTTTAATTTTGACAGCTGCTGTGCATAGCTCCTGAAATAATACAAAACAATCTAAATGTTTTAAGGTGAACACATATAAACCTATGTTATGCATTTATACAGCAGACTCTGGCATCAAAACGGCAACACACAGCCCTGCTTTTTTATTATTATTATTATTATTTCATTAGAGTTGATGAAAGGATGAACTCAAACCACATTTGGTTCTTTTACACTCAATAAAAATATCATCATTCCTCTATTATTGTGTCCTGGGTGCTCCACAGCTGTCTGGCTGCAGGACAATTATATTGCTGATAATAAATTTACATCTGCGATGTTTGTTATGATAGATAACGCCAGGCGCTCTCCAGACTGTGTAGGCCTAAATCACTTTACTGTCTGTAATAAGTCAACAGCAACCCCAGGTACATCACATCTCACGGACTGATGCAATATGCCACGATGGAGATGATCAACACATTCATTCTGACAACAATCCAGCTTTCATTTATTCATTAACATATGCATGTAATAAACCCAGTGACGGGTTACAGGTCTGTTTGACACCTTTATAAATATTTTACAGCCCAGCCAGATACAATAAACAGTAATAGATTGGCAGCATGGGAGACTGAATTTGAGCTTTCCTGGTGATGTTGCTTTGATGATGGTCCTTGTGATGGTACTGATAATGACAGCTAGTTCTTCATGTTGGGAAACCAAGCCCCAGCTTGTTAGCCGATTAAATCTTGTTGAAAAGATGTTGCACCATTCTACCATAATTTTCATACTTGTTTCAATAATGTCCTTCTGCATTTTTTTTAATCTTCTTTGCTAAAAAGACATTTTAGGTAGTATACCTGATAATAATGATGTGTGTGTGTTATTAATAGAATTATAAGAATATCTTTATTGTCATTATACTAGGAGTAACAATTATGGTGCAATAGTCTAAGCTGTCACAAACAATAGATTTAAGAAAATATAATTTATGTAAATTACAAAAAATAACATTTAAAAAAATACAAAATTAGATTTCTAAATTAAAATTAGATAATTTTAATCTGTGCTATCTGCACAGGTGACTCTCTGTAAAATTAGGGTCCTTACACAACTCTTGAGGACTCCACCACAGTCCAGTCACCCTAACAGAAACTGGCTTGGTGGGTATATAAGTTGTGGAAGGGTTTGAGTATGTATCCATCCTTGCAGATCATGTACACCTATACATGCTGATTGCTTTCCTGGGGCAGGTGGGATCTTCCAGCAAGACAATGCAACATGCTAGATGGCTAGAAAAGGTCCAACACTGATTGGAAGAGCATGACCAAGACTTCCAAGTACTACCCGGTGTGTGAAACCAAATAGATGGTAGTCAAGCCAGTGTATTGTTCCAAGTAAAAACTATTATTGCTTCTCATGAATTATGCATTGGCTTATATCAGTGAATATTGCATCAGTTATATTTGCAATATATACAAAAGCTCACAGATTTTCACTTAATTATTCACTTCATGTACATACATACATACAGCCAGAAAAGAAAATCAGGCAGACTTATAATCCATGCATTTTCCAAAGAGAAACAGTGGCAATAGAATGAGTCATAAGACCCTAGGGACTTGGTACTGCATTTATAATGGCAAATAAACCAAGCAAATCTGATTTACAGATCTACAGTGTAAGAATAAAACGTAAATTGCTAACCCAGTGACACAATAATTCAAATATGTTCAAGTCTGGTTGATCTGAAACTACCTGTCATATTGAAATCAAGAGTAAAATAGTGTTCTGCTTGAAAAAATACAGAAGGCCTGAAGGCATTTATAAGAGAAGTTAAAGCAAAGATTTGACAATTTGGGGGAGATAACCTTACTTCACCATTGTGGGAGAAGATGGTCAAAGTGGTCCATATCCTTCATCTACTTGGATCAATTATTAACAGTGTAGGATTCAACAGTCAGGAAATATGAAACAGACTGGCACTTCACAGAGCGAGAATAAAGGAAGTGAGAAAGAGCTTCAGATGTAAAGGCGTGTCTCACCTAACAAAGATCGGAATCGTCCAGACTATCTTCTCTGTGATTTTAATTCAACCCCAAATCAATAAACTGCACAGAGAACACAGTTTCTTACATTTACTTTTTTATTCAAAGCCTGATTCATCTGATCAAAATACATTTTTCTACTGTGTGATGGTCCATCCTAGCCCAGAGAAGTTGACATGAAATTCCTCGAATATTTTAATGATATCATGCACATTGGAGGGAGAAATATTCAATATTCAATTTTATTTTGAGGTACATTGTTTTTAATTACTTCAAAAAAAATACTCATCAAAATCCTGGATGCAAATTTTTATACCAAAATATGACTACAATCACCTGTTGACATCACCTGTTTGGAATAACATCATTATTATTTTTTTCATCTTATGTACCAGCCCTAAAATTCTCCAAAACAAAAATGTTTATGTATATTTGTATTTTCTATTCTGTCCCAACATTTATGGTGAAGACTTTTGAGATTATCAAGTCAAGTCAATCTTCAAGCAAATCTAACCTAAACCGAAAATCTGAAGCTTGAGTAAACAAACTAGGAGAAGAATTCATTTATACTTGACTCATTGATGGTTGAATGGGTTGAAGGTAAAAGGTAACATTAACATTTTAAAAATCAATTCCTACAGATGAGCTCACAGAGGGATGGTCCGGGGGATGGGGAGGTGTGGTATAATGGAATAATCCAGTGGATCATCAATACTGGTGCAAGTGCACCACCTTTATAGACGTTATCAAGCAGTTCTGTGTCATTGTGATTGTGGCTGAAATAACTGAACGAGTTAAGCAGGTACTTAATGTGTTGCAAGATTGGTAGTTGAGGCTCTAAAATGCAAACACGACCTTCTAAATAATTTCAGTTCATTTATAATAAGCCATAAACACAAAAAGGATACAATCTGACAGTCAAAGGAAGATAAGGGCCGAAGCCTTTTACTGAATATCAGTTAACAAATGTTTTACATTTTAAAATAAGTACAAACACTAACCCGGTAAAACCATTACAGATAATACAATGAATACAATAAAAACTAAAGAAAATGCAAGTGACTGCAGCAATGGCTGATAAGCAGGTGTGTGTATCCGAACATTGCATTGAAGTCGGTGGATCATCAACGGACCGTAAGATTTAGAGTTGGAGGGGGTGCTGATATCTCGATTTTTTTAAAAAAATCAATGAAAGTGAAGAAAATGAAGCAATGAAATGGGTGTGGCAGGTGGGCAGTTCAATTGTATTCAATTTAGGGTGTCCAGACGGCTGGAGGATTTAGAGTTGGGACTGCACCCATCTTAAAATAAATATATATAAAAAAAAATGGAAGTAAATGGTATAAAAATGTGGCAGGCAAACGGATGGGCAGATCTAAAATCTTTGTAGAAGATCTATTCTTTAATGGGCTGGGTGTTTTGGAATGTGAACGGCATCAATTTTTAAAAAACTACAGACAAAGAAAGCCAGTTGAAAAACATGTGGAATAATAAGAATTTTAAATAGATGAATAACAATTTATTATTGATTGTCTTCTCCAGTCACACTCATTTGTTATTGTAAAACCATGTTAGATGTTCATTATTAAAAACATTATTGCAGCACTTTAATATGTTTAAATCAAGACTTCTGTACAACGCATCACTGTCAAATGAACCTTTTTATTCACATCTATATGTCCTTGCAGCTGCATACATGACAAAGATGCAATAAAAAATGCCAGTTCATATATTTTTATTTTGTGTCTAACCCTCACCCATGTGAAGAATAATCCTGAATGCACCAGAGATTCTCACACAGAGTGTGTCGCAGTCATAGCGAAGCTTAGCAGACTCAGCGGGAGGATAAGGATCTGTGTGATAAGTCCAAAAACAAGGTCAAGAAAACAAGCAAGGGTCAGCTCCCAAAAGACAATAACATCCAGGTGACCAATTTCAAAAAACAAGTGAGAGGAACAGTTTGGGTCAAGTAGTGTGTGTGTGTGTGTGTGTGTGTGTGTACAATCCAAGAAAAAATGAAGACATATGGCTTTCAAGATTTCTTTTATATGGAGCACAAGTGATGTTTAATGCCAAGCCATACTGACCAAGTGAGGTCTAGGAGGCTTCAGCCCTTGACTTCATTTGACTGTCAGATTTTAACCCTTGGGTGTATATTGCTTATAATTATAAATGAACTGAAATGATGTAGAACTTCAACTACCATTACCAAGGGCAACAATTAAGTACCTGTTCACTCGTTCCAGCCCGAACACTGCCAGCTTTTGAGCCCACGAGGAAGGCCTTTAACGCTCAATTGATCAGATTGTATACTCTAACTGTAATTGAAATCACTTTTGATAAATGCTTATAGAAATCGATATTGTATTGTAAATGTAAATCAGGGAGCACGATGTCAAGCTCTAATTCTTGAAGTACATAAAACTCCTGTACTACTGAATTCCAAACAGCCTCTGAAAACAAGATTAGCAAATGTTTTGTCTGGAGCTTCTTTAATGGAGTTCGAGTTTTCTTCTCTTAGCACACTAGTGGTTTGAATTTCAGGCCTGGCTTGGGTGCTATCTAGTGAGCACAATTGACAGTGACTGCAGCAAAAAATGGCCACTGAGCTGAGTTGGAAAAAAGACTGGACTTAGTGGGTGGGGTCTTCAAACAGGCTAGGATCCTAATTAGCAAACCGAGGTGCCAGTACAGAAGTGGATGAGCGTCATGTCTGAATCATCAGGAATGATGTGTTCCTGTAACAACATACTTGGTCACGTGATTTATGACAAATAGAAATAAACACAGACTGTGCCAGTGCAGTTTGTTCTGCACATCCCTGCTAAAAGACCAGTTTTGTCGTCAAGGAGACAGATTACATGGGCGTATTTGCCAGCACACATTCAAGTCGATTGAAAAGCGGCTCACTATGATATGTCTTGGGTGTACCAAGTGTGACTAGATTTTTTTTCTTGTGACTGCATGAGTCAGAACTGTGTGAGAGATGATTATCATCTTCATCTGTCTGAGTTCTGTATGCATGTTTTTTTCACTGATGTTAGGTTTACACAAATGTAAACAACAATACCTGAGTAACTTCAAAAAAACAGTGGCAGAAAGGAAATAAGTGATCCAGCAGCTTACATCATACACTTGCTCTCCTGCTAGCTATCCACAGCTGCACCTTGTTTAGGATTTTTAGGAGGGTATTTTAAATGGCAGATGTGGAGGTTATTTTGGTTTGTTTAGTTTTCTTGCGTAGTTTGTCAGCTCTAGGTCTTTGTCCATGTCCTTGTCCATGTTCCAGCTAATAAGGTTTAGAATTTAGTCTTTTTCATGTCTTGGATTAGTCTTGTCCATGTTCTGTGTTTAAGCAAATTTCCTGCAGGTGTCCCTGTTCCTCCCAATCCAGACATCCATTCAGACAAAAGTGGAAAGTAACGAAATACATTTAATTGCATTACTGTAATTATGTAGGATTTTGTTTTGTGTGTGCGCATGCAGGTGTGCTTTAAAGTAAAGTACACCCTGTACTATTACGTAAGTATGTACTTAACATTTTAATTTGCTACATTTTAAATAATATCTATTATGGGGTAAAAAGACTAAAGCTCACATCTGGTAAGCTGCAGCACACAGGGTCGCCAGATTACAGTTGTATTCAGCCAAAAACCCTTAACCAACAATTAAGTATTTTATTTTTTGGCGACCCCTGAAAAAAAAGGGAACCACTGGATTATACAGTTTGAAACAGTTTCATGGGGTGGTCTGTACTAAATATCATATTACACATTCCTAAATGCTTAAAATGTTGTATCAACATCAACAACAGTGCAATATTTTAGTATTCTTTCCACCTCTGCTTTCAGACCAACTGGAGCTAAAAGAAATTGTGTGTGTGTGTATATGTTACCCCTCTGTTGACTAGATCATGTGCAATGGGATGTCAATATTACTGGTCTGTAGTTATTCCATTCCTTGATATTCTCTGGGTTTGGCACCCAAGAGAGATGCTCCAAGACCCCAGTCACAGGTTGAGGTTGTACATGTTCTACAAGAAATTACACAGCTGATCTGCACAGCTTTTGGTACATTAGCACTGATGCCATCTGTGCACGCCACGGTCTCTGTAGTGCCCTTCTCACCTCATCAGCTGTGATACAGAGGTCTGGATGAGAAAGGGAAGTCTGGATGAGAAAGGTCTGAGACTCCCCCAACATTACATCTACCCAGCCCCCATTCTCATTAAGATGTCCAGGGAGATGTGTTTGTGTACTATTATTCTGTTGAATAAGGGGTTTCGCTCATTAGGTTGGTGATGACCTTACGCCATTCCACATCTCTGATACCAGTAGCGTTCCTAACCTACCTGACTGTGCAGCAACCAGTTGTCCTTTGTAAAGAGGAACCAGTTTATTGGTGTGATCTTTTACAATAGCGGCTCCCTCGTGCCACTGATTTTTCTGCTATGCATGCAGCAGTTCTGCAGTAGGAACTGCAAATCCTTGTGTTTGACAGATAAGTCCATTTTCCTTTCATCAAGGTCTGTGCAGGAGGGATATTATATTTTTCACATCTATAGAGAATAATCACAGGTGAGATATGAAAGCAACGAGTGTGCATTTGGTGATGCTGGGAACGGACGCATCCCTAAGATCAGGGGTGCCCAAGTAATTTCATATAACAGGCCTAAAAATGTTATTTTAATATCATAGTAAATTTAAATGCATCACATTTTTATTGTTAAATAAAACACTACCGTTTATTCTAATGAACAGAGATTTAATTGATTTAACAGATGATAGAAAATGTTCCTTTTTAGGAGTAGACACATTTTAACAAATTTAACACATTTAAAAAGATGATGAGATGTAGAGCTTATGTAAACTGAAGAATACAAAAAGTAAAGGAAAAAAGTCATGTTTTGTTTATCGGTACACTTCTGCCTCGTACGATTTGTAATTAACAGCTTCGCCAGGGTTGCCAGATTGCAACAGAGGTTTGCAGTGAAAACCCAAGAATAACCTGTCAATTAACCTTTTGACAGCCGGTTTTATGAGGTGGGAGAAAGTTGGCCTGTTTACATACTGCTTGCTATAGAAAACAATAGCTTTTATACATGATTTTAAGCCAACCAAAATAATTACAAACCAGCCTAATTTTGTACATCCGCAAAAATCACGTTTTGGTACCAGAGCCAAGATTCAGAATCTCAGCGCTGGGCATCCATCAAAACATCATTTTATTGGTTAAGAGACCCAGTGAGCACTAATAGCAACAGTCATTCTGTCTGCGCTCTAACTATATAGAACATAAAATATTACAAATGTAATGTAGATTATTCTAGTAATTACATAGAGCAAGAAGCATCACACAAAAGCTGAGCAACGTTTACTACTAACTACATGACTGAGTGACACTTCTTCTCATATTAGCAATTTTGCCAGATGGTCATACAGCTGGCACAATACTCCAAACTCAAACGTTTCACCCCTCCAACCCTAATCTTTGTCTGATTAGGAATCTAAGCAAATTGCTGTGGATCCAAGTGTTTCGTGTTAGAAACAGCTGTTTGAATAAATCTTCAATAATGACACTATAAGCGCTTGCCTCTGCTATAGTACATCTGTGCTGTACCCACTGTCCATCATTCATCAAGTCTGCACGGTTCCACATTCATTACAGCACATGTGCCACCAGCCACTGCTGCTAGTGTTATTATAAAGAGATGATGAATGGAAATAAAATGGCCATTTGCTGTCATCATTAAATATTGAAATTAATGTCTGATTTACTGCTTCTTCAAACAGTAAAGCATTCAGCTTTGAGCTTTTTATGATGCCCAATGCCCCGATTGAGAATTGAGAGTAAAAAAGGCTTAACAAGATGTTATTAAAGGGTAGATCAACAATGACGCACTAAGTCATTGTTTATCATTTTACATATGGTATGTTACATATGCTTTAACTCTGCCTTTACCATCTGTTGGAAAAAGACTTGACTAAAAAAGGCAGGAAGAAATAATAAAACAATGTTTCACACCATTTAATGCCAAGCATAGCATCAAAATACATCATGCTATATGTACATACATTATTCAGTCCCAATTAAAATAGAGAATTCACAGACGTGCAGTTTACTAAACAGCTGCACTGCTTTAAATGAGACAACATGATTTCATTAATTGGACTAATTTAGTGTATTTACATTATATGCACATGTGCGCGGTACGGTCCAACATTTTTGTGTATTATAGATGATAGAAATTAAGATCCATTAGTTTGTTCTTAGATTTTTCCAACATTAAAAAAATGAAAGTTCATTCACAAATTAATTAATCACAACCATTCTTTTAACAGACACATTTTTCCTTAATAACAGCTCCCAGCTATTAAGTATGTTTCTGTTACACGTGCATCAGTGAGCCTTGGCTGTCCAGGACCCTTTTGATGGTTTACCAGTGTTCCTGCCTTGGACCATTCTTTTTATAGATACTGACCACTGCAGACTGGGAACACCCTTCAAGCGCTGCAGTTTTGGAGATGCTCTGACCCAGTCATCTAGCCATCTAGCTTTGCTCAAATCTGTATCCTTGCCTTTTTTTCCTCCTCAATTTTGAGAATAAATGTTCACTTGCAGCCTAATATATCCCACCAACTAATAAGTACTGTGGGTGTGTTGTGAGATGCCTTGCTCCCTTGCTGTCTGCCTAGGCCGCTGTATAACTAGTGAGCGTTCTTGTAAGTTGGGTCATTCAAACAAGCTATCTAGACAGTGATTAGATCGTGTTTCACTAGCATCAACTTCATGCCATTCAAAACAATGGGACGAAGTGGCACAAATGTTAGCATGACAAATAATGTCTACTGAAAGAGCTTAAACTGTACTAATGCTAATAAATACACTTTTGAAAAAAACTGTTTGCATCGGCTGCTTTTTTTTGTTTGCTGAATTCTGGGATTTCCCTTTTCCAAAAAGGCACCATCCTAAGCTTACTCATTATACACTGATTATAGTGTTTATATTCAAATGTGACTTAGTAGGCAGAATTATAAGGCATCTAGGTTTTCAAACAGACTCCTTTTCAGGATGATGCTAAATTCTGCCTAGGTAGACAGCTTTCTAGTTTTTCAAGGATGTGTTCCTGATGTGGACCAAGCAAGCTTCAAACCCACCATAAGCAAGACAAAGTGATTACAGTAAATAAGAGACTGCACAAGACGTGACTCAGTCATAAAACCCAAGGAGACATTGATTTGTCAAAACTGTCAGTTCATCATTCTAAGAGACACTCATAATCAATTTCAGTCAGCAGGTTTGGGATTTTGTTACTTTCAAAGCTGCGTAGTATGATAAATTTGATTGAGGGATTTGAGTGTCGTAGACAAGGATGGACCGAATTTAATTTATGAAACCTTTTTGTCATATACAGTAAATAAAAAAAGTCACCAAACAACCAGCAAATCAAATTAGACAAGAACAACCTTTCTCAGAGCAAGTCAAGAACATAATGCAAACCTCATGAGATGCCTATAAG
>JAYDZG010000009.1:18558072-18570404 GCA_034509265.1 Microcambeva bendego | reverse complement strand
GGGTGATTTTGTATCTCCAATTCACCTCGCTTGCATGTTTTTAGACTGTGGGAGGAAACTGATGCACTCTGAAAAAAACCCACATGCAGAGAACATGTTAACTCAACACCAGGAAGTCCCAGACCCCGCTGTCTTGGGATCAAACCCAGGACCTTTCTGCAGGACCTGTCAGGCAATAGTGCTCCCCACTTTGCTACATGCTGCACCACCAGTTAGAGAATATGAAATTGATTTAAAAGAAATCAAATGTATAATAATAAGAGTAGGGACGATTTTTGATTGAGTAAATAAACCCTTTATTTTAGAAAACATTTCATGTATAATCCAGTATATTTAATATATATCTTTATTTTTATAGACACCAGTTGAAAATTTCCTTTAACCTTTTCCTTTAACTAGCACCTACATGCACCTTTCTTATCCAGTGTTAAACAAAGAGAACAAACAAGACATCGTCCAAGGTAACAAGGCAGTTTAACGAGTTTCACGAAGTACAAAAGTCTTTTCTAATATTCCATGCAAACCATACAGGTAAATGATAATTTATTTAATACAATTAAACGTAAATCCTTTCCAAGTAGCAAAATCCCACATAACCACAGTGTTGAAATCATGCATATAATGTATGTAGGAATTTCTATTTTATTATAGTAAATTTGACCTAGATTGAATCTGTCCATTGCACCGGTCATGAGTGTGTGGTTCAGTGCAGTAAGATGTAAAGTCCCACAATCCGGCTGACTTCCACTATGAAATATGAACCAGCACTCTGATCACGAGGAACACTCAGACTTTACAGCGTCCACCAGGAAGCTGAGCTCGTTGCACATGGTCTCGTGTCTGTAGGCCATCCGGATCTGTGCCACGTTGGTGCGGCGGATGTCGTTTCCTTCGGGTCCGTCCTGTAGGTAGTTCTCACCTAGGAAGTGCTTCTTCTCCTGTTAAAATGCATTGAAAATACAATCTTGATAATCCAAGTCATCACATATCACTTTATAGATAAGATAAGGTAGTTATACAAGAACTGTGTTTGGTTGCTTGTACAGAGCATGTTTTAACAGGAATAAAAACAACAACCACCTTTGCAAAGCTATGCTGCCAGCTAAAATATAATTCTGTAGTCTGAATTATACATGACTGGTTTTAGGTCTCTAAAAGCATTTAAGATGTATGTGGTATAAATTTGCTTTTAAAAATAACTAGTGCACATAGATTGCACAGTGGGTTATTCCACTTGCACACCAGCGCAGAGATTCTGAACTGCCAAGAACTGCCATCTAGCGTGCCTAAATGGCAGGGCCTGCTACAGACACTAATTGACTCCCATATCTGCTTGTGGGCGGGACGACCGGACAATATATGGGTAGGTGAGCTGTTCTTTTCTGCTTCCATCTATTCTACCATTCAGTTCATGAGATCTGTACGAATCTGTGATCTCATCAAGGTCCATGAAATTAAACACATTACGTAAGTTATAAGTAACATTATTTAAAGGTTCTGCCGGTTCAAAGTGCGATCCGGTGTTTGTAATATATTATTGAAAGCAGAAGATGTGAACGTGCCGCTTCAGCTGTACCTGATGTGAAAGGCCGCTCTGTATAACACTGTTTCTGGCGATCTCACACACGTCACACGTGCTGAGCTTCCACAGCTGGGCTGCGATCGCGTACTCCTCCATCAGTGCTTCCTGCAGAGCAAGGCATGATTCCAGCATGAAACTGCTTCCCTCCATGAGGGCAGAGTTCATTTACACAGTATGCTGGGGTGTCTGTGGGACTTACTTTGGTGTAATGGAACTGCATGGGATCATCCGTGGAAAGTGAGACACACAGACCCTTATGGAGGAACTCTCTCAGCGGGTTCTTGGAATATTCCAGGAAGAGGCTGTTGTTGCTTAAAGGAGACATGGCAATAGGCACCTGAGCCAGGTAGTACAGGTACTGAAGCACAGGACTCTGCACAGATAGAGAATATAGACCAGTGATAAGCATGTTACTCACATTTGATAGATCAAATTGCTAAACTCTGGCTGATCAGTTAGGTTAAAAGTTAGAAAATGACCTCAGTCAACCTTATCATTATTATATACTGATGACTTTTTTGATCCTTTGCATTATTACAGCCAACTATTTGGAACTTTTCAAGGTGGTATGCTTGCAGCTGGTAAAGGTCTACCGGGCACTGACAGAAACTGGCCATCATATTTTATTTAAAACACGTAGGTCTAGTTAATATTTGTTGGAAACACTGATAAATAATGACCCTGAGTCTACAGTTAAAACCAGTAAGGATGAAGAAAGTCATGACTGCTTTGTCAAACCAAACCTTATGGAATAGACAGCAAGTCGGGTTCGTTCGGTGTGCCCACCTTTTTCAAGTTGAGTCCGTGCGAGATGTTATCTGCAGCGAGGAAAGATGACACCAGGTGGGTGATGGAGCCTGCTTCACCACAGTGAGGACGGAACTGAAAGGTGCTTAGGCCACGCTCCCTTTAAAATAATACCACAAGCATTAAAAGACAGAGTCCATAATAGAATTATTATTCTAATTAAAAACTTTATTGAAACAATGTACATGTGCATTAGTGTCTCCAAAAGTCTCCAATAACACCAGGAGATTTGTCGCTAGTTGCTTTTTTGAGTCTAGAAAGTCGCTAAGTTGGCAACACCGGTAATATACAGTCATGGGAAGGAAGGCAGTTTTGATGGCCAGGTCTACGTCTAGTATAGGTCAGCTATTGGAGATCCTGTTTAAAAAAGATCTCATTTGCTAAAACTAAAGTAACAGGTCTGTTTTGAAAGTGTAATGAGTAAAAGTAAAAAGTATCCAGTGAAAGAAATACTCAAGTGTAGTACAGATCCCTAAAACTACTTAAATAAGTGTGTAGAACCACATATTTTCCCCTGCATATTGTTGGTTCATAATACAGGAGCCATAGCTACTATATTGTTTTAAGCATTACATTTTTCTCTTTGTTCATTTTCTCAATTTACAGAATCAACTCTGTAGTGGCTTAACATGCTTAAAGCCGAGCAATAACTGCCCTATAAATAAGCTACAAAGACTCTCATTGGCTTATATAATGGCCAGAACTGCTATGGTTGGTTATGTAATTGCAATCTTACTTGCGCAGGTTGTTGAGCACCATTATGTTAGAATACATGTGGAAAATGTAGTAGCTGTATGGTGGGTTTTCCTCCATGGTCCACTCTTCAGGTTTTGGGCTCTTATATGAGAACATGTGGTCACTGTGTTTGGACTCGTCATCTACACTGTCGAACCCGGTCACCTGCAAACAATTACGAAATCTCTGTAGTCTTTGACTGCATTCTGACAGAACTGGCAATTTGCGGCTTAGCGTAGTTCCTAAAACGTGAGTCAGCGATAATCCTGGTCATTTTTGGGATTCTTTTACAGATACACAACGATCTTATCATGCACGCCATCCCCCATCTGTGTGAAATGTTGTGAAGTGTTTGGGTTTAGTCTTAGAACTGAAAACAGATACAGAATCAGTTCAATCTATTTTTGACTAGTATTTTTTTTAATTACGTACATATTTCAGTAAAATGTGCAGTTCCTTGTGCTTCTGAGGGTTAACGGTGGCCTCAAACAGAGGGAGGAAGATGTTCTCCAGCATCTTGCCAAAGCTTGAAATTATCTTCTTGGACCTGAAAATGTCACTAAGTGGAAAAAACAAACATAGTTTGATATTAGTCTGACAGTAATAAAGTTTTTAATTAAGTAATAAGCTTCAAATTTAAAACTAAAGTGTTTAAATAATTCAAAATAAAAAATATACAAAAAATAAGAATAGAATAATGTTAATTGTTGCAATTTCAATCCACTGTCCTGTAGATTTTGCAGTATCGACAATAAAGCAGAATTTGATTTTGATTGGAAAAGCATTTCAGTGAGTTTCACAAGGGCCACATTGTCATGGCTAGCCGACTGGGTCCAAGGAAGGAACAGTGGTAAACCAGGGACAGGGTAAAAATGTGAATCCGGTAAGGAAAGTTTATAATAAGTTTTCAATTTCATGTTTAAAAAGGTTTTATAAAACCAGTATCATGAATAGTATCGTATCATGAGTTACAGTATCATGAATGTATCGTCACATCCCTTCTGATCGTGTATTCATGCATTTTTTAAGGAAAACGATAGCACAAAAATACTTTCACTTACTAGATTCTAGGTACTTGTATCATCCATCTTAAATTTGGGGAGTATAACTTTTGCTGAATGAACCATTTTGCCAGATTCGTCCACTCATCAGGAGAACGCCCATAAATAGACAGGCGGGGTTCTGCATACTGGTACTTACTCGTCTCCAGATCATGAGCAACTTCCTAAAATGTCGGAGCAGAATATTTTTTTCCAAGAAAAAAACAATGTATAATTGATAAGCTTTTTTTATTCATTTATTTGCTCACCATTTTAGCATATTAAATTACCCGATTGCTTAACACTTCCTCTCTAGTGATGTTGACGCTAACTTTAACTGAGGAGAGCCATACGAGGGAATTCATAAGTGGATTAGCTTTGTGTCACACCTTATTAACACATTATCTGTCGACTCTGTAGTGCTGCTACCAATCAGCAAACCAAGGCCATAATTGCATAAGTTTCTCTTAAATTTAAGCACACGGTAAACTTATTTGCAAAACTTTGATTCAGTCATTTGCAGATTTTTTTTCCTTGGAACTCCGAATATATATATTTTTAATGCATTTTAATGCTAAATTATTAAGAAACTAACAGATGTGTGGTACTGTATTTACAAATCTAAATGCAATTTACAATGGATGACTCTCAATACTAAACACAACAATTTCCAAGTGTCCCTAGATAGGTAACCTACTGATTACTCCCGCCTCCGTTCCAGGATCGGCAACTGATTGGTTGGTAAGACAGTTGCCGTTCCATAATCGATTCTACTGGTCAGTGGGCGGGCACAAAGCACTGCAGTAGTGACTGAAAATGTATTTTGGCGGCAAATTTTAGACTGCATTCATTATTCACGGTTCTTTACTATTCATGGACTGCTCCTTCTACTGATGCAGACCGGCACTCTGTAACTAACTCGGCTGTAACTAACACACCTCCACTCCGACGTGTGCAGTAGCCAACAGCAACTTTTCACCTGCATGAGGTGAGTTCATGTGTGGATCAGCTTTTGTCCAGACAGACAACCCAGACCCCAGAGGCAATAACTGCATCAGCACCCTCCCTTAAGCAATGAGCCAATTTTTGTTTGTGTCCAGTCAAAATGTCGAGTTTGAGATTGGTGTGCTAGTGTATTATTCAGTTGTGCCCTTAGTTACTGTGATCCGAATATTTTTTTTTACCTTGATAAGACGGGCAAAGTATTCTCCATTAATGCAGTTATCAGATTTTAGGTAGATCTCACGAAGCTCACTGGCTCCCACTGGGTTGTACTTGGAGTTGAACTTGTCGAATCGATGAAACGTCTGTCTACCCTAGAATCAAAAACCTGAGATGAAACTTTGCTCCATGTCATTTCTACAGTATATTAAAGTGTATGTGTAGGACAGGTGCAAATGTTGCTGTATACTGTACATACAGCGTGCACATCCAACGAGTCCACTGTGAGGTCATAAGGGTCCATTTTGAGGTTCTCAAACACCTGCTTGAGTGTCATCTTCTTACCGCGATTGTCCATCACCACCCGATCTGCGTCATTCTTATAAGTCTCCTGTATAAACTGCAGTAGGTGTTTCTGATTCATGCAGGCTGCTGCATGAATGTGAGTGTCCACCTTTAAATAATTAAAAATCGCATTAGATTCAAAGTTCAAATTAGTGAAATGAGTGTTAATTTAAATCAATGTTAATATTGGACCAATTATTTTGTATTTACCCCCTTTTTCTCCTAATTTAGCATAATCAATCTGATGCTGGGGGCTCCTTGAAGTGACCCCCAGTGGTCCCTCTGATGTGTGCAGTTTACTGATCCTTTCTTGCACATCCACACTTCAGTGGACCTGCATGTGATGAAAACCCACACTTCTGTGCACCCACACCTGTGCCCTGAGCAACCCCAGGCCTTTTACAGCCCCACCCATCAGTACAATCTGTTCTTTTTCCCCACAAGCAGACTGGATTTGCCACTCAGATGTATGCATTAGCCAATTATGGCTGCTAGAGGGTGCCTAGTTGAACGGTAAGTCGAGACTCGAACGTAGGAGTTAGGAATCTTCAAGGTCTTTGCACTTGTCAAGCATCATTTTAGTAAGTTGGTTTTATATATGCATTTTTTTATTCAAACCAATTTTTCTTTTTAAATTTAGGCACCAAATTAACATTAGAGGGACACATTTGGGACCTGTCTACAGTAACATAATGGGTTAAGCCATGCTACAGAGACACCAGATGGATTCTAAGAAAATAATATTCAAAATTAATCAAATATGACACATATGTGACATTAAGCAGATGTCATACAGTGTGAATTACTATTGTGACCATGTAAAATCTAAACGATTAAGGGTTAAAGTGCTTGCTCCAAATACTATAACAATTCAAGAACAAACAGCCAGAGGACAGCGAAGGGAAACATCGCCCAGGGTTTTGGCACATTATGACATGGTAAACAAAACTACAGGCTAAAACAAACAATAACCAGCCTTCTCTGTAAAAAAGCTCGACTGGGTTCACACACTGGCTGGCTTCTTCTGAAACAGGCTGGGTGTCTCTTAATAGATACAAATGGAGCTCTACAATTCCAATGTTATGAGAAATCTCCTTAGTGGCATGTCAAATGGGCATGATGCTCTAATGCACCCACGTCGCCATACTATTCAGCATCCATTTAATAGGAAGTTTCTGTTTTATCTCTTCCACCAAAGTTCAGGTGTGTCAAATAAAACTATTTACTATTTGCTTTTCAGGAATGGAACCAGACCGCCTGGTTTTATTTGACACACCTTTTTAAAAGTCTGAGAGTCATGATGCACATGGAGTGCTCTACTTTTATCTTAAACTCATGACACATACATGTGCTAAATATAGATCATCATAAACAAGGGTTACATTTTTTCAGCACACTAACGCATGCTATACAAGGGTTCTCCATAAAGTTTCCACACTTTTTTTAACCTCTAGTTTTTGAGAATTTTATAAGAAATTACATCTGTATACACTGTATATTATGATTCGTTTTCCACAGTGGAGTACCATTTTATTGCAAAATTAAAAAAGCACATAGCCACTGCTTTCACATCATCACATGTTCTTCTTTGTAAATCTTCTTTGAGCATCCAAAAAGAAGCAACGACTTACCGCACATACCACCTTCACAACCAAAATATATAACCACCATGAATACAGAATTAAGCTTATGAATAAAGAATGTAAATAAGTTAATGAGTTGTAACATTGTTTACCTTCCTGACATTGTAGAAGTCTCTGTGAGGAACCATCTTCAGTTCTTTTAACTCGGCCATCTCGTTTAACATCTCATGCAGGTAGAACTTAGACATCAGGAAGTTTAATCGTCTGTGACAGTAAGTCTTTCTATGATAGGCAAGGAAACTTGATTTACAGTACAATAGTTTAAATCGTATATACATATTGTTGCTGTCCGATAACAGACGTGTATTTTAAGTATTTTTCACTTTTTTACATGTGTGCAACTGTTGATAAAAGCGAATATCAAAACAACAAATGAAATGATAAAAAAAAATTGGGATTAGTGTCAGAAACAAAAATAAACTACTTGCTTTCGAAAAAACACAATTATAATAATACTATTATTTATCACAATAGTGTGTGTGTTTTCATTCTTATTATGTGTTTGCTTTTAGTTTGTATGCATATTTACTATTTAGCTACTGGTATTTACCAGCAAATTTACCAAAAACAAACGTTGTGATTATGTTTTGAGTATTTTTTTTTTTTTGTAATGTAACGTATTGTATAAAAATTGGAAGTTGGCTGGGCGAGCATCTAGCGTCCACAATTGGCATGGTCTGCAGCAGACAGAATTGGCGAGGTAAAAAAGACTTAATGAATGAATTAATGAAGTGTGGGGGGCCCCTAGCAACACCAGGGTGTCTGTACAGAAATGGAGGAGCTAATCCAATTGGCTATGCTAAATTGGTAGAAAAAGGGGAAAATGCATCAATATAAATATATATTTTTAAATACATCCAAAACTGATGACAAACAGTAAAGACCTTTGAGATAAAACGATTGTTGCATGCATGCCAAAACCTTTAACAAGAATAACACCTAGTTATGGTTTTACAACAGGATGTCCAGCAAGCTTACAGTCAGATATAAATCATATTAATATGATCGTTTTTCTGAGGCAATAATTCAGACTCACGTTGGTCCATCAGCAATCATGGCGAGAACATGAGCCATGTCAAAAGTGAAGGTCTCCATGTCAGGGTACGGCAGATCATGAGGCTTGTCCTGCCTTAAGTCTTCCGCAGTATCGAACACATTTACAATGCCGTCTTTCATCTTCAGAGAGTAGTTTAGGTTCTGAGGGATGTCCTCCATGCTATATGGATCCTCACTCTCTGCGGGACACGGGGTGCTGTCTGTAGTTGGCATAACAAACCATATGAGCTGGAGCACGCACCTTTTCACATTCAAATACATTTTGATGAACATCTTATTAGAACTGCACATACCTTGTAGAACCTCCTCATCCTCACTCCATATCTCATTGCTGGCCCTTTTTAGAAACATGGCAGTAGTTCTCGGGAAGCGGTGATAGGCAAAGCGACAGTATTTCTCTCTGATCTGTAATGCCTTTAACAGACTTTTGGCAGCCTGCTCATAATCCTCCACTGTGATCTGGAAAAAAAATTAAACTATTTAATACTTTGTAAAATGCTTGTCAGTGGACATAGTTTATTGATCTAAGTTAAGACTAGGCAAAAGAGAAGGCATACATTACTAATCCAGGAGTCTCACTGACTTCTCTAGACTCAAACATATCTAAGATGGACTGACGTATCTATAAAGGCAACCTTACTTCTAAGGGGCCGATGCATTTATGACATGAAATGTGGTGACTGTTTCTTTAATTTGCTGTTTGTTACTGTAACGACATCTCAGCCCACCCAAAGCACTGTAGTTGAAAAAGTGCAGGTGCTATACTGGCCTCTGTGCTGTTTAGACATGTCTTCTACTGCTAACACCTGAGGCATTTGAAGCACATTACAAGACAGCACAGACCCCAGATTTTTTACAACTATGATATTGTATGTTCACAATCTATTACAGATATTCATGTGAAGGATGTGCAAAAGGTATCCACACTTTCCTACTTTGGTTGGAATCGATAAGGAGTAATTGGTCAAGAACTTATCGAGATATGATCCACTTTATTGGACGCTCAAATAAACTTTTCACAAAGAGCTCTACTGAGTAAAGAGAGTCACAATTAATCATACCTATAGTAAACCTTGTCCCATATGTTTGGAATGTGTTGCAGTCATTACATTTAATAAAGTAGTTTTATAAATACATATCATGTCCGCATTGTTTTCCCTTTTAAAAGGCCTTAAAATTTTCCAAACATTGCTTTTTGTTTTTATTTCCATGGTTTTCCAGTGTCTGAACTATTTTGGAATCAAGAAGTCTGAAAGAAACTGGTGTGTTGTATTATGTGATTAATATATCGGTCCAATGAAAAACAGGTATCTCCGGTTTTAGCATTTTTCACTTTTTTGTGTGGGTTGTGTGTTTAATTCTCTATCTGTTGGTAAATCAAAATGACAAATGAAAAGATAAAAAAAACTCATCACACAATCTCTGTAACAAGTATCTCCATTGGCTGCTACAGCTGTCCATCAAACCGTATCTCCTCCCCCGTCCTTTCTGGTGATGTATTTACTAAGAGACGCAGGGATTATTCTCATACTTACTTTATTTTGTAATTCTATTTCCTAAATATGGAATTAGGATGTGGCAATACACATGTCCATATTTTATCATGCCAATAAAACTACTTTTGAGTGAAGTTGAGCCGAAAGAGGAAAACTTTTGGGATTAGTGCCATGCTTTACGAATAAAACTTCTGCTTAAAATTAACACTTTGCTTTCTAAAATACGGGGTTATAATCATGCTGTTCTTTATCACAAGCGTGTGCGAGTTTGCGTTCATATGAGCCGATCTTATTACATTTTTACTTTATGTTTGCGTGAATATTTATTAGTTAGCTAGGTTAACAAAGTTTCCAGTATATGGAGGAGCCATATTAGTGACACAATTCAATTCAATGGTTAAATACAAATGACTGATGTTCCTACCCCTGCACAGTAGTCTCCACTGATGGTAACTCTCTGATACTCTGGGATGCTGGCCTGGACAGGGGGTGCCGATTTATCAGTGCTGTCAGAGGCAAGTATGGGGGCGATCACAGACATGGCCCAGTCATTTGCACCTGGGATCTGAAGGGAAATCGACTGGGTCCGAATCAGCCTTAGATTATTCTTCCTACAGACCATCAAAATAAAAACCAGTCATCAATTATCACCCATGCTGAGCACATTTTCCCTTTAGACCATTAAGTGCAACCGACCTTTTAACACTCTCTTCTGAATTTTCCTCGGCTATCTCTTTACGTAATTCCATTTCCTTTGCCTGGTGAAGGCCGATAGGACAGTCCTCAGGCACACTGAACATGGCCATGACATCCTTGGAGTTTTCCTCATTTATGGCTGAAGCATACACCCTTTCTGCCAACCTCTTCACCTTCTCGTCCACCTCCGACACCGAGATCCTCGGAAAATGCCGCGGCATGTCTGTAAAAACAGAAATCTTTCAAATCAGAAGATGAAAAAGTAAAGACACTTGGACGTAAAATAGATGATATATTACTAACTATTAATAGGGGCGTGTGAATTCTATTACACTACTGATTAATATTATTATAGTATAATATTATTAAGATTATTGTATTAATACTATTATTTTTAACTTTAAAAACACGGTTGAGGTATTGGATTAGTAATCAGATGGTCACTGGTTCAAGACCCTTCACTGCCAGGAAGCTGCAATGCCCTTAACCCTCAATAGTTCAGACTGTGAACTGTAAGTCACTTTGGACAACAGTGTCTTTTTTACCCATGCAGTCTTCACAGGAACATCTCTATCACTCCATCAATGTCCTTACACTGCATTCAAAGACACCACCCACGTAGTCTGGTCACCCCACCCTAACAGAACCCAGCCGATCGTCGGCCACGCCACCTTTCAAACCGAATCTTTGGTCATTCTTAAGGTAATTTAGCAAGTAGACTCAGATTAACTAGATAAAATGTTATAAATGCATGTTATTCAGTATCATCATTATTTTGTATGTAGAACTATATAAGAGGAAATGCTGTAAATAATGAAATCAAGAGGACTGTAAACATTTCAGATTTCAAAGCTCAAGTTTCAGTTTGTGTCATGTCAATAAATTGATCAGGTTACTGTAAACACTGCTGAGGGCACACACATGCCGTAGCCCACCCTTGATAATGGCCTGTGGATTCCTAAGTGTCAGTACAGGAAATGCATGTGGTCTTCCGCATTACTACACGAGTGCACACTGACAAAGTGGTAGCTGGTTAATTTCGGGAAATGTACAGTACACACAGTTTTTTTTAGATAAGGTAATATTGTTTTGTTGTCAAAGTCTACAAAATCATAAGCTATTTCACAAGTTTACACCGTGATAATTTGACAAGGCAAAAATATGTGTGGCTTTAAAATGCTGGCGCATGATAAGTCACACATTTAGTTTCACAAGCTCTTGTTAATGCATGTGTGCTTTTTCACATAATCGGTTTGTCTAAGGTCATGTTTAGTGCTTATTACTGGTTTAAATCCCTTACACTTGATGTCCCTTAGACACACTGTAATACATGTGTAAATATTACACGTCTAAAGGTAAATATTTATTTCAAAATATAACTGTTTAAACATTGTCCATCCACATTCATAGCTTTAAAACTTTTGTCTTTTCACCGCTAGTTAAAAAGGCTAAACAAATTAGCCGTTCTGCTTTTTCAGCTCCTTCACACTTACTCACCACAAAACAGTTAAATTTGTTAACCAAAAAGAAAAAAGCAAACGAACAAGAAGCACAGTGCTGATTCAACAATGCTTCTACGAGTATCTTAAACGTTAGCTTGTTTTATTAAATAGCTTGCTAAGCTGCTATTGGTTTAGCTTTACTAAGTTCATTTCTGTGCCAACAATTCTGAATTGGTTTAGCCAAGTTGCATAGCAACAAAGTTGTTGTTCTTGATAGAATAAATATATTTTTTGTTAAATTGACTGAACTAGACTGCAGACTAATGACA